>CM069301.1:37864175-38059175 GCA_035609425.1 Epinephelus awoara | reverse complement strand
TATAATTACCTGTGAGATCATCAGAACCACAAATAAAGTGCTTCATATGATATGAGATGAAATGGTTATACTAATTACCTGCAGCAATGTTCCGTTTTAGGGACAGCAAAAAGTCCTATTCATCAGAGTGAAATGTATAGGATAGTCTGTAATCTTCCAACACAATAAAAAGATGTAGAAACACTGAAAATAATTTCCAAATATTAAAAGTAGGCCAAGGTCTATTTTAGGTGGTGGTAACATTAGGCTTTATATATGAAAAAAGTACAGGGTACAGTATTTTTTGCTGTTTATTTGCACTATTTGCTCAGTCAACTTGCACTTAAACTAATACAATACAGTAACAAAAGTTTTGAGTACAGCAGAGGAGTGTCACATGACCCTTGCCTGACAGAAATTTCATGTCAATTTTGCATAACTTTTTTAGTCTGCCCATGGATAGATGCATTTCCAATGGCTCCACCTATGTCAGGATGTGTAGATATTGATGATAGAAAGTGAAGTACTCATCTACTCATTTTTGTTTACTTTCCCTTTATTGCACTCTGATCTTGCTGAAACTTTGTGTTGCATATATTTAATAAACAATATTTGCCTATATTTAAAATACAATGCTTTGCAAGGTTATCGTTGTCTTTTGTATGTTCAGATTTTATCATACATTCCTTAGTCCAATAACCATTAGTGTTTTCAGCTGGAAGTGCTCTATTTCCCAAGAGGGATCATTTAGATGTCTAAGATAACTTATATGTGTGCATTTGTAAGCTGATGTGTCTTAAGATGTGTGCGCACAATATTGTATCTAAAACACTGTGTCCAAAAAATGTGAGCCTGACTCCCAGCCCAACATTACAGTTTCATGGAAAGCATATGGGCCTTCTAGGAAGCCTGAGGGCGTACCACCTTTCAGGAGTTGGGTCAGATACTGCTGTCTGCATTCCAGCACACATTGCTCACATGGTTGGACATGTCTGCAAAACCAAGATGGCTTCAACCCAGACACCCCGTGATCCCCACACCCCAACTGCCATAGTCAGAATCAGGATATCATAGTGGCATGACGCGGATGTGCTTTCTCGATGCCTCCTCTGATTTCATAAGGATGTGGTTTCTGAGGTACAGAGCCAAAAGCTATAACGTTCATAAAATCACCTGCAGCCCAGACATTGAGTCAGCCTTCAAAACAATAGTGTTTATTTGCCAACTGTTTCCTCACCATGTTGCGAAAGTAGTAGAGTTGGGTCCCTTGTGTAAACACTACCTTGCAGGCCGGGGTGAGATAACCTTACTTTGAGATAATCTTTTCCTTGATTTAACGTGCTTGAAGTAGCACCTGGGTGGGATTCACCACATCCGGACACTGTCAGGTAATTACTCATCAATCACTCAACACTGTACCGCACTGAGCTTCCTGTGATTGCCTGTTGTTTCTGGTACTTGTTGTCCTATGTGCCAAACTGTGCTTGTGTCACAGCCCAGGCTCAATTAGCTAGACAAAGAGGAAGACCACAACAGGTAATTTAAATTACTTCCTAACTAACTACTTACTATTTAATTGACAGAGAGTCAGTGATTGTTGCCATGCTGAATGCAAAACACTACACATACATTCAGTATTTGGTAGGGTACTACACAACCAACTAGAGTTAAAGCTGTTTAGATTAAAGGGACACATTAGTTTTTGATGATAATTACTCTTGAGCAACATATTCATGCCAGATTATAGTATATAGTATCTGGTTTACAGGTATGCCAAACAGTGAGCAAAGCTTAGCTTACCCTTCTAAGACTCAATAACAAGTCTTTGTTCATAGTTTTGGCTAGGGATGCACCGCATATTCGGTACCGAATATTTCCGGCCGAATATTGCAAAAAAACACGCATTCGGTATTCGGTGGAATAAGTTAAAAGCAAGGACGAATAATAGCTGCGTGTTTTGATAACGCAATAAAACAGTGTGCCGTGACGGGCGGAGTAAAATGACGGCAGTGTGGCGATCCGTCCTTCACGGCACTCGCATTTGCGACTAAAAATAGTTTTGAGCAAGCAAAATAGGCTTAAATCATTCAGCACGCTGTGTGAGTACAGATTTCAACCAGCTGCAGAAACGATAGGCGAATCCCACCGGTTGTGGGTTGAACGGGGGTCACAGACACAGACAGTAATGTATTCCTGTCAAATACGGCGGCCATCGGCTTACCGGCGACAAGAAGTCGGCTCCAATAATATCCTCTTCTTGGTGTCATGACTGCCCAGTAGTACCTGAACAGCCGAGCCAGCCGAACACAGGTAAGTGGTGTGTCAGAGGAGAAACGAGCCGTTCACATTTCTGTCATTGTGGCAGGTAACGGCCCACAAACCTCACCGCACTTTAGGGACTGTTCTTTATTTGTCAGGGGAGGAGGGTGGCTGGTTGATTCTTATTTCATTTATTTATTTTATTTTGATCCTCCCTATGTTAATCACTTATTGATACAGTTTTTGAAGTATGAATAAGTCAATAAGTAATTTATTCCATTGAAATATCATTGATGTATTATAGAAAAGTGATTTATCTTTTTATAAATGACAAAAGGCACATCTGCCTCATTTTCACTGTGGTATCCTGATACTACTCAGAACTGTGATATTTTCATTGGTATCGTACAGTGGATCCCAATTTTGGTACCGTGACAACACTAATCTGGAGGGGGTTCATCTGCAAAAACTAATGAAAAACTAAACAATGATATTCGGTATTCGGTACTCGGTATTCGGCCAAGCGTTTAATATTATTCGGCTTCGGCTTCAGCCCCAAATTTTCATTTCGGTGCTTCCCTAGTTTTGGCCATTATGAATATTAAGTTTGTACTCACCCAGGCCATCACTGACATCTGGCAACAGGATACAATCATGCAAAACAAGCCTGACAGGTCAACAAACCGTCAGATGATCAAACAGGAGGTGACCAAACCTACAGATTAGTCAAACTTCATTGGAAGAGAAAATGAAGCCACATGCTGTAGTTGTGCATGGATATGGTTTTGCTGTGTACTGATGGAATATGAAATGTGCTCACTTTTGGATTTATTCCCAAATAAAGTAATATAAATAATCAGGTTTTTGGCTTGTTGACAATCGATCTGCATATTTGACTGCACGTGGTTCTTGACCTGACAGTCATCAGTGTAGCAATGCTGCAATGTTCCCAGACCTCAGCAATTACTTCTAGCAGTATGTTATATAGCTGATAGAGCAACTCGGTTTCACTCAGAGGTCGTTGAAAACCAGTGCTTGGTCAGTGACTTCTGGCATCAGACACCGATAAAAAAAAAGTCTTCCTTTCACATCGGCATGATACACAGCTGGTTGCCCAGCAGCATCAGGGAATATGGTGCAGGACAACAACCAGAGTTGAGGTGACAGAAGAAGTCTGGGTGGGGCAAGCATGGTGGATGGGTCCAACAACTGCCAACTTTCTCCCGGGAGGCTGGTGTTTGCTTTCCTTCCTTTTTCCTAGACCCAACCACGTGCATGTGTGGCAAAACGTAACCATGTGCGTATGTTGTTGAAGGAAAATTTACAGTGTTGTACCAATATAGTGCATTTATTTTGAAAGAAACTGTATGCAAACGGTACATTTCAAGTGAAAACTGAAGTGTATTTTGGAAACAGAAAATGCATGTAACAGGCAGAAGTTGACATGGTTTCCCAGAATTGCATGTCATATCTCGATGTGGAAAGTCCATGACCCAACGTCGATATGTGATGAGGTAGGAGTGAGAAGGTATTGGATAGAAATAATGGCCAAAACTTTTTCATTTTTAAAAGATTGTAATAAATCATTTAAAGGTATACAGGATTGTTGGTCAGTGTGTTTAAACAAAAGTAAAATCCAACCCCAGATTCACTCACATTTTGCATTTTGCCTCACTATATTTGCATTTTTTCAGGACTGTGTCTCTTGGATGCCTGCACAAGCTCACCTGAGCGCTGTGAGGGTACACTTCCATGAACATCCTGAACACAGAAAATAACAATAAAATAAGAAAACCCAGGCAGAGGGTGGAGTCTCTACAGAGAGTTGGTCATAACTGATAATTGACCCTTCGCTAAGTCCCACCTCCAGACGCAGACTGGCCAATCATAACGTAGCATTGGGCCGGACAACAACACAGCTGTGCTCCATTGACTCTAATGCGATCGTGTCAGATTTCCTTCATTTTCAGGCTGGTTTTGTAGATTTGGAGCTAAATGTTGTGCCTGGGGCACGTCGTGTATTAATGATACTCGTTACCTGGAGAGGTAGGAAGGAGATTTACGTTTCTTCCCTGTTTCAAAACCAAAATCAAACCCTGAAAAGTGTAGGGTTAGCTAGCTAGCTACTGAAGATATAGCCTACTGAATGTACACACATGCTGCTTTTGCTTTTTAATGATTATAAACAGGGGAAAAAAAGACTGACCCTTAGTGAAGGGTGAATTGAGAGGGATTACCTATGTATGAGTCAATGCATTGCTTTTTAGGAAAGTCCTGCGTGGTATATCTTGAAAGCACAACCAAGCTGGCACAAGATGTCAAAATGACATCCGAAAAATGTTGGACTCTTACATCAGACAGACGTATGGGGCAGCAGTAGTTCAGTCCATTGTGACTTGGTTTGGGAACTGGAGGGTTGCCAGCTCAAGTCCCATATGGACCAAGTATAGAGTGGGCACTGGTAGCTGGAGAGGTGCCAGTTTGTCTTCTGGGTGCTGTTGAGGTGCGCTTGAGCAAGGCACTGAACCCCCAGCTGCTCGGGGTGCCTGTCCGAGGCATCCTCCTTGCTCTGACATGTCTTCATTTAAGGTCCTGTTTGTGCATGTGTGTGTATTTCAAGCCTGTGTGTGTATGACAACAGAGTGAAGAAAATGTAATCTCCACTCAGGGATTAATAAAGTATTGTGAGGGAAATTCTCCTCTCTGAAGAAGTGATGGACTCGGTGTGAGGAACCAAGTTTCTTTAATATATGCAGCATGAAGAGAAGAGCAGAGTTTTCTGCCAGCCTTCAGTCTCTACAGACCTTTATACCAAACCAGAGCTTTGAACCCAGGTTGCACCCACCAGCTGCACTCGTAAAGGAGATTGCCCCCCCCCCCCTAACAAAAGTTTTAGCAAAACAGAAAACTTCCCCCTAAGAACTGTAAGATCATGACCTCAGGATGCCCCCCCAATACAGATCCCTGAGTAATTTCCACAGTATATGTTAATTTTCTTCTTCATCTTAAATTTTGGTTGGAGTGAAAATTGGGTTGACAGTATTTTAAATGTCTAATAATGCTAGAATTTACCCTTGTGTGGACATTAATATTATGACATTTTGCAAACGTTTGGCTTTGTTCTTCATACCTTTCAATTGAAGGTTGTAAGAAAAACATCAAGATGATTTGTGCAGGAGATGTTTGAAAAATGTTGAATTGAGGTTTTTTTTCAACTTCAAATCAACAGAATATCAATGTCATCTGTTAAAGCTGGCATTATAGATTCTTCTGATACTGTATTTGAGGGCGGCACGGTGGTGTGGTGGTTAGCACTGTCGCATCACAGCAAGAGGGTTGCTGGTTTGATCCCGGGTGTGGGAGCCCCTCTGTGTGGAGTTTGCATGTTCTCCCCGTGTCAGCGTGGGTTCTCTCCGGGCACTCCAGCTTCCTCCCACAGTCCCACAGTCCAAAGACTATGACTAGGCTATGACTAGGTTAATTGGTAACTCTAAATTGTCCGTAGGTGTGAATGTGAGTGTGAATGGTTGTTTCTCTCTATGTGTCAGCCCTGCGATAGTCTGGCGACCTGTCCAGGGTGTACCCTGCCTCTCGCCTGATGTCAGCTGGGATAGGCTCCAGCCCCCCCGCGACCCTCAAGAGGATGAAGTGGTTAGAAGATGAATGAATGAATGATACTGAATTTGGTCACCTGAAGTCACAACGTAATGTCAACCAAATATCAACATCTAACAGCGTTGGCCAGCTGACCTTATAACCTTGGTTTGTCAGGAAACAACTGTATATTTGCACATCCAGCAGACACAGAACAACATCATTTGGAGTGGTCAATATTCACTCTCTTAAGCTCTTTTTTGGTCTCTGCCAACTCCTGGAGGAAATATATGTATCTTAAGCTGCTACATACTCCACTATGTTCATCAGTTAGTCTCTACCAGTGTTGGGCAAGCTACTTGGACAATGATGTGAGCTAAGCTATTAGTTACTCTACATGAAACGCCCCAACACTCCCGGTATGGTACTGGGAGTACCATATAAAACATTTTTTGAAGACTTTGTGACATGGCCCCCAATAACATGACTTCATCACTCGACCCATATCTCTCTCTCTCTTTCTCTCTCCTCTTCCTTATTAATACATTTCTCTGTCTTGGCCTCTTTCAGTCGGCTCTGGCTATGTCAGTAAGGACATTAGAACATGAAAATGTCCTGCAAATAAGACAGCATCAGTATGTTACTGTCTCTCTCCTCTCACTTCCTACTTAATACTGTTCTGTGTCTCTCTGCTCTTTTCTCGGCCCTTGTTGTGTCTATTTCTTATTCTTTTATATTTTTCGAGTGTCCACTGCAAATCCACCAAATATATACAGTCAATGGGGAAGACACATGAGAGACTCATCATAAAGTGCAATGTAGCCAATCAGAGGCAGAATAGGGCGGGCCTTGCCAGGAAAAGCCAATAGCAATGCAGCAAGCAGAATAAAATGAAGGGTTCTAATTTGATGTCATGAGGAAGTGCTTCCCTCATCTACATGCCTCAGGGTGGAGCTGGCATCAGTCACATTACTTATCCTCAGTTTTTACTTTTATCCAGATGTTAACAAAAATAAAAGTCCGCTGCCCTTCAGAGCTTTTGGTAGTGACACTACTGCCCAACACTGAACCTTGGTTTCTCAGCAAAAAGCTACATATAAACACACCCAGCAGACACAGAATAGTTAGATTTGGAGTGGTACATGTGTCCACTTAATGAAAGTCACTCTCTGTAACTCTGTTTTGGTCCCTATCAACTCTCTAGGGAAAATATCACCAGTTGGTGTCTACCTGTGTGTATTTGCTGTTTACTGCTGAGCAAGTAGGGTAAAGTGGCTTCATCAGAGCTTCTTCACCAAAAACAGCTGTCTGCTGCTGCCTGTGATTTGCAGGTGAGAAAACCAAATGGACAAGCTAAAAGAAACTAAAAGGCTCCTTAGAGCTGTAGAGTTGGATTGTTGGTTGGGTCTCTTTGGGTTTATCTTTATAAGCAACACTTTTCAGTCATTAGACCTATTGTTAATATTGCAGCAATTTTGATTAGCACAACTTTAACGGTATTCTTTTTCACCTTATACTTCCCTTACTGTCCTTACAGCGAAAAGTGTTGTGTAGAAGGTAAATGCACAGAGAGAGGAGGCTGGGTTTGCATTGCAGTGAGGGGGAATGTCAGAACAGGGCGAGTTTCCTCTGAGCCAAGGTCGGGCAAGTTGAAAGGGAATGCTGCCTGCCGGCGTGTTTGTGTTTCAGCTGCTCTTTGTTATACTGACTCCCTTGTTTCGCAACAGAAGACTGCTGGAGGAACAAAAAGCAGAGAGCAAAAAGAGAAAGAACAGGAGACCTCAGAAACAACAAATAGAGGCAAGCACAGACTAGACTCAACCTGAGTTCATTCTGCTGTTCAGTCCTTGCAGGTTATATAGAATCCACTGCCCTGAAACCTTGTTTTCACTGCCAATAACAAAACTTTTCTCTCACCTAACTTTAAGAATCATGTTTTTCTACAAAACCATTTTCTAATTTGCCTGAGTGAATCTCTAAAATTAGCAACAATTTAAATTATTAATAATAATTATTAATTTAGAATTATCTGATCAAGAAATAAGCAAACAAATCTGACCAGACGTTCAATGTCAGCTTTTAGAATTTAACGGCTGTCAACATTGTGGCCACTACCAACTAAACTAGAGTATAGAGGAGTTACTTCTGGTGTCCAGGGTCCCAGAGGTAACAGTATCTTTTAGTCTACTGATTCTTTGATGGAAATTAAAAAGTACAAGCCTGTGGACATGAACCCATAAGTAGAGAAGTTCATTCAACCTCCAGGGCTGAAAAAAGAGTGTAAAGTGCCAAAAACTGCAGTTCCTCGCATAGCCACTTAAGGCTGGCTCCAGAAGCAAGTCAATCCCTGTCAACCTCCATGATGAAAATGCCCAACTTTACAGGAGGAACAAACATGATTACAACCTGGTACAAAAAACGATTTTGGTCTCTAGCTAATTTCCCCGTTCATGACAAATGTACAGGCAACCCATTCTCACTCAGAAGTTGTTGAATACCAGCGATTGGTCAATGACTTCGGGCGTCAGACACCAAAGAAGAAACCCGTTCTTTCACATTGGCATGATACGCCGTTGGTCACTGTTGTTGTTTAATGGCGCCTGGCAGTGTCAGGAGGAAACGCAGCCAGACAACAATGTAAGTTAAGGGGGCAAAAGTCTGAGTAGGGTGGGTGGGAAGGGTTTGGTCAATAGGTCCAACAACCACTGACTTTCACCGGGGAGGCCACTGTTTGCCTCCCATAAGATTGTAAAGCCAAATCCTATTGTTTTTTTTCTAAATTCAACCGAGTGCTTTTGTTCCTTAAACCCAACCACATGTGAGTGTTGGAAAGACGTTACCACGTGCATTTGTTGTTGAAAGAAAATGTGTGGTGTTGTATCAACGCTATGTTTATATTGTTAAAGAGTAACTAAACCCTTAAAACAATTTTTTTCAGCTGATAATCATGGTTTCTGGTTGTATAGTAGTGTTACTGACTGCTCAAAATCTTGACAGTTTAGTGCAAACTGTTGAAAATCTACATTTTATTTTAAAAATGTGGTGTGGAGTGCCCCCTACAGCTTGAAACCTGGTTACTACATTTGAATTTACATTACATTACATTGGAGGCCAATGACTCTTTTTTGAGGCGAATGACGTCACTAACCGTCCACGCTAAAGCCTGCCCTCCCCCCTTTACTCCTCCCCTTACTATAAAACCATTCTGTCCGCAGTTATCAAACTGATAGCGAGGAGGTTGGATCAGAGCAGAGGGAGCAGTAGAGCAGAGAGAATAGCTAGTAATTTGTCAAATTGTATTGTTAGCATAGTGTATTTTAGTGTAGGCTTACAGTTAGTAGTGTGTTTATAGTATTTAGGTTAGTTGGTGAAGGAGAGGCACCGAGGCTCGGGAGTATATGCGGGGCAGCGAGGGAGGGATGTGGAGGGCCGCTACGCGGTGAGAGAGAGCCGAGCCTCGGGGCTATATGTGCGGGGCGGCGAGGGAGGGATGTCGAGGGCCGCTACGCGGTGAGAGAGAGCCGAGCCTCGGGGCTATATGTGCGGGGCTGCGAGGGAGGGAGGGAGGGGAGGATGGATGGATGGATGCGGTGGGCTGCTGCGCAGTGAGCCCAGGCTCCCAGAGAGGGAGAACCAAGTAGGATAAAATAAGTCAAAGTGTGGAGAAGGGAAGGCAGCTGAGCTCCAGCCGCCTTCCCTTCTGCCCGTGTGACACAGTTAGGGGGGGTTTTCCAAGCCACCATCGGCACAATGGATATAAGCTCCACTGTCGGTAGGGTGAAAACAAGTCTAAGTGTAGAGATGGGGAGAAGGGTGAACAGGGGGAAAGAGGCCGACCTCCAGTCGCCTTCCCTTCTGCCCGTGTGACACAGTTAGGGGCGGTTTTCCAAGCCACCATTGGCACAATGAAAATAAGTCATATTTAATAGCAGGTCGCTTTGAGTGACAGACTGTCTACCAATCTTGTCCTCAGCTTCTCAGTCATATCCACCCCTCACTCCACAGCGCCACCCCCTTGCCTAAATATGGTCACTTCCAGCTCCAAAAAAAAAAACACAAGATAGCTACAACAAAAAAGTTAAGGCTTAAAAACAGGAATTAGTATAATATGCACCTGAAAGGCATACACTGCTGGAATTGTCGGTTACTGTTTGTGAACAGAAAAGTATAAAGGAAAGCAAACCCCAGATTCACAGCACTTGGCATAACTCGCTTTATTTTTGTGATTTTTCAGTGGTGTGTCCACAGTTTTTGTAGCTTCCTCTTGGATGCGTGCTGCTTATTGTCTAACTCCTGGTCACCTGCAGTGTTAGGCAGTAACATGTTACAGTAATAATATTACTTTTTCCTGTAACGAGTAGAGTAACTAATTTCTAATAAAATGTCGGTAATCATTTTACAGTTACCCCAAAACCAAACGACTCGTTACAATGCTACTTTTGGTGTCACGTCACTACTGACTTGAAATACAACATTACATCAGCAAACTGAAAGCACAATCGACAGCACAACAACGTGAAGCTCCAGGAAATACACCACACCAAAGATGAGTCCTCCAACAAAATATAATAAATACGCCAAAAAGTGCTTTAGCACTTAGGTTTAGGTTACCCTGACATTAACACAGAGGTCAAACATCTGAATTGAAAATTAATATAATGAGTAGTGTAACAAATTACTGTTGACAGGGAGTAATAAGTAAAGTACTTTCAAAAAAGTAAAGAGTAATGGGTAATAATTTTTTTGGGGGGGTTACAAGGCCGACACTGGTAACCTGGAAAAATACACTGCTACACACTTACAGTGTGTTATAAGAGATGATGGAAAGGGATCACTTCTGTATGAGTCTGTAAATCTTTATTGTTTGTTTGGTTTGTTTTGTTTTATTTTTAGGAACTGTTTTTTAGAGTTGAAATGAATTGGCAAGCGCTTAGAAGTCTTTTTTTGACAGCTCTGACTTGCACCTTAAACTGCCTTCTTCTCAAGAGCACTGGCAGCTAAGGTTCATGGGTACTGCAGTATTTAGAGCCATCCGCCATTGCAAATGGATCAAAAAACCTTGTCTTGTGGAAACAAAGCTGAAATAAGGCTTTAACAGAAGCCTATATAATTCTCATTATAAGGAAGACTTCTGAGTTCCTGTGTTGGGTAACATTGAGAAAGAACAAACTGACATTGGGGAAAAATACTTCCACAGCAGCAGATCCTCCCACTTCACAACACTTTTGAGGTCCGACACCCAGGCTTACTCATAATGAAGCAGCCAGCTCACTTGTACCACTACTCTTGCCATTCTCAGGAAAGGGTGTGGTCTCTCATGCTGCACATATTGTTCTCACCACATCTTCCTCAACTTTCAGTATCACATGATGGTCATGATGACAGATATAATTCTTCCACTTTTGATTCATCTGGGAGGAATTTATGGCAGCATCCCGCCCTCTTCCATGCTCTAACACTTATACACTGCAGTCAAACACACACACACACACCCCTCATGTCTTGTTAAACAAACTTCCAGTTGTAAAGCAGGAGCGGGGCCTCTTCTGCTGCTGGCTTTAAATGACCCAGGTTTTGTCTGGCAGCACAGATTTGCCAAGTGGGCATCAGATTTATCTAAATGTGGCACAGTGGGGGAGAAGTGGATACACAGTATAGGAAAATATGGGATTCATTTCTCCCCTCTGTATGTGCTGGGTTGTGTTTCAGCTGCTGGCAGCACACTCTACAGAAGTGAAGTCACTGGGCAGCGCTGAGTGAAGAAACACAGAGCAGACCAAACACACTTGCAGAGGAAGGTGTGTTACAACAACTTTAACGCCAGAGTAAATGTTGGTATTGTATTGTATTGTGTTTCTGCATACCACTGATACTTTACATTTGTTACTTATTGTGTATAGACATCTGTCCCAAATATAGGCCTTGTATTATTTTTTATCCTTATATCTTTATATCTACGTTCTCTGTTTTGTTTTGTGTTTTTATCATTAATATAACAATTTTTATTATTATTATTATTATTTACATACTAGGGTTGCAATGGTATACCGGTTTTAAGGGATACCGAAATTGTCGGTCATCATACTGTGGACATTTGCTTATCTTGAGTTTTTTTATTTATTTATTTTTCCCTGAATTGTTTCTTCTGTGTTGTTGTCTCTCCTTGTTGTTATTTATTACTTTGTTTACTATTGTATAGTGATCTTGAGTGTTTTGAAAGGCACTTTTCAAATAAAATGTGTTAGTATATTATTATTATTATTATTTTCTATGATATTGGGAAAAACATGCAACCGGGCAGATTAGAATCTCAATTTTTAGTAATTTTCAAAGGGGAGGCTTTAAACACACATTTATGGTATCATGAAAAAATCTTACTGCTGCAACCCTATTGTATACATATTTAAACTGCATTGTTGGTAGGAGTCTGTGAGCCAAGTGTTCTGTTGATGGCAATGACTGCTCTTGCAATTTTTAATTTGACTATAAATAACTTTTAACATTGATTTATTATTTGTCTATGTTCTGAGGAGAGGAAGGCTAAATCCTATTTTTCTTCTCCCTGCTCTTTTTTTTGTCATGGGAAGTGTAATTAGAGTTACAGGGTTCATACACATTTTAACCAACAAATTTCGGAGGTAACAGGGTCTGAAAAATGAATACGCAAATGAAGGTATCCAATAATACTTTAATAATAAAACATAAAGAGGAAACGTTTTAAAGCAGCTCATCATGGAGGCGAAAACAAAACAACCTTTACACAGTTTCCTGCTCTGTATGATCAGTAATATGTCAGCTCTGTGATGGAATAAATACTTTGTACTCTGCTTAAGAAAAAAGGGAGTCGAGGGACATTCCTGCATCTTTCTGCTTCTTCCGATAAAGTGCAAAACGCTTAAAAGGGAACAAAGTTGCACAAAAGGCTCCGTCTATTTACAGGTTTGGACAGAAGCAGAGATAATTTCCTACGATCCGGTTAAAGTCTAAAAGGAGAACGTTTCTGAGCTGAGGCGTGTTGCAACGAGAGCAGGATTTTATGGAAGAGTGTAAGGCCACTGTAAAAAAAAAAAAAAAATTTTTTGAGCTCTGACTTTTTTTTAACAAACTTTACATTGAAGTGAAAGCTTCACATCAACATGCAAGCTATAGCCTCCTCCCATAGAAACAATCCATACATCATTCATTTTTTCATTTCTGCCAGCTTCTCTTCAATTTGCTTTTCAATCTTGAGCAGAGAAGCTTTCTTTTCTTTTCCAGGCTATCTGGAAACATAGCCTGGAAAAGCTGGCTTATGTCTCCACATGACTTGTATGAAAAGTGAGCATTAGCTACCTTAAGCGCCCATAAAACTTCTGACGTTAGCACTTCATTTCTGGTGACAACATTTGAGAGAGTCCCTTGTTTCAATGAGGAGGTGGCAGTACTGCTGCTGCAAACAGCCGGTGTCACAGTGGCTGTCTGGGGGGTTGTCTGTGGTCGGAAAAAGCTTGTGATGGCGCTAGCTTCGCGGGCAGTCACAGCAGCGTGGTGCTTTGCTCCTTTAGCATGGCTAGTCAATGCTGCCTCCCCCATATCAGAGATATCAAACGTCTTATTGCATACGACACATTTAGCCTTGCCTTTTTCGTCCGTCTTCTCCAGCCATGATTTATACTTCTCTGAGTGCAGCCAAATGTTGTTGAATGAGCACCTGGCATCTTTGTGAGCTAAACTGTTGAAGCATGTTGTCACTAGATCCGATCTGCACCTTGCTAAGTTACGCCGTGCACGTCACGCGTGACCTGACGAAAACAGAGGCTGGTCAGATCAATGCGCGAGACTTTTCGATACGAAATATTTATTGATCAATTTTAAAAATCAACCTTACAGACTGTTGTTACTAAATGTTATCATTAAGTGAGAAAAAATCCATGACTTTTCCAAAACCTTTCCAGGCCTGGAAAATGACATTTTCAAATTCCATGACTTTTGCAGGTATTTTTCAAAACGTACGAACCCTGGAGTTATGTTTTAATTACAAATTGCTTTTTTTCTGTAGTTGTGCATTACTACTGTATGAGCAAAACAAATCAAAACTGAAATAAAAGCTGCTGCTGTTCTCCTTTTACATGAGATATATGGTGAATCATTGTCTGAGACTGTGGTTCAAGGAAATTGCCATAGCAGATTACACAATAGAAACCAAAACCCAGTGCATTGTAAATCAGCACCACTGAGTGACTCACTGTCAAAAGATGGAGGTCAAAGCTGTTTGAGGAAGGTTGGGCTTGTTAAATGATGAAACCTGATGGTGTTTTCATCCACCACCTTCACACTGTGGTTTTCACCTACTCACAGATTGTGCTGTCATTCTGTTGCACAGTTTTCAAAGATTACAGTATACAGTGTCAACAATTAACTCTCATGAGCATGGCCATGCCCCGGTCTCTCCCCTGTGCTCCCCACTCCTCCGCCACAATCAGCTCATCAACCCACATTATATCAACCCCAGCTTTCCTCCCACTCTGCACCAGATCATTGTTGCGGTCTCAGTTGTAGCCACGCTCAGGCTAAGCTCTGTATTTCCGAGAACAGTAGTCCTTGCATTGTTGTTACCAGTATTAAAGCTAATTCACTGTGCTCCAGTATTTCTTTGTATGCATTTTGTTCTGTGTTCTGTGGCTTCACTCAAAAACCAACCTGACATTGACTGAATAAATGTCCAATAAAATTGTTATTACTTGAATCTCCAAGTATTGGATAGTCCGACAGTCAGCAAGAGCTGATTCTCAGACCTCTGTTATTTGATCTTTGGATACTCCCTTCACCTTAATAATTCAGAATTTTAAGGTTTTTTATCACATGTGGATGGCACGCAAATATCCATCCATGCATCCATCCATCCATCCATCCACTTTCATCCACTTATCTGGGGCCAGATTGCAGGGGCAGCAGGCTAATCAAAGTCCCTCTGTCCGGCAACGCTTTGCAGCTCCTCCTAGGGGACTCCAAGGTCTACCCCAGGGCCTCCCACCAGTTGGACGTGTCCAGAACACCTCTAACAGGAGGTGTCCAGGAGGCATCCTGATCAGATCCCTGAACTGACGTGAAGGAGCAGCAGCTCTACTTGAGCTCTCTCTGGATGTCGGAGCTCCTCATCCGATGTCCAAGGCTGAGTCCAGCCATCCTTCAGGGGAAACTTATTTCAGCTGCTTCGGTGATCTCATTCGTTCAGTCATTACCCAAAGCTCATGACCATAGGTAAGGGTTGGGATGTAGATGGACCAGTAAATAAAAACCTTTGCCTTCTGGCTCACCTCCCTCTTCACTACAGTCTGGCACAGTGCCTGCATCACTGCAGTTACAAGCGCTCGGGACTGCTTTCTTGTCTTCTCCCATCTGCACATTGGTCAAATGATTGCAGCCTTTGAAATTATGTGCTAAATGTACAGATTTGGTTGCATTTTTTTTTTTCGTAAGAAAATATATGAAAAATTTGTTTGGAACAGGAGATAGCATTACCCAGACTGGAAAGGCAGGCAGTGATTACATTTCTTACAAAATGTATTTTGCAAAACTATTTAGCACTAAATAAATTAGGAGACAGGCCTGAATGATGTCAGTGAGCATTGTAACTGAGGCCAGATACAAAAACATTTTTGAATCTTTTGGTTCTGCATTTCATAGTTGTGAATGTCCTGTAAGATGGAAGCAGCTGCAGTTAAGTGGGTGGGAGATTCCCTGGACAACAGACTTGGCCTGACTTAGTGACTGAGATGAGTAAAATTTAGGTAGAGACTAAGCTGAAGCTTCCCATTTAAGATTCCTGACCAATTCCGCTGAGGGCTTTGACTAAGAGCATTCCTTTTTCTAATAAAAACATATCCAAATTTTAACCATTTCAATAAAAACAGGATTAAAAAAAGAGAACCATCCCAGTTGTATCAACATTAAAAAGAGCCTGTTTGATGATATCAGATGTGCTTGCCCCTTTGAACATATTTCTACACTGTTGCTAGTAAAGGTTAGTTATGTATTTGTAGTTTTGCAGCCTGAGCCTGAATGGTTACAGCCTCATGAGGTAAAACACAAGACCAGAGGTCGATAATCATATCCTTTGTATTTGAAATATTTAGTTGCAGAAAAGATTCATCACACCATGAGACAAACTCATCAATTAAAGACCATGACTCATTTCCTCAAAACAATGTTTGGGACTTTTATCACTATGCAACAGAGAAGTTGAAAGAAAAGTATCAGAGCTGAGTCAGAAATCACATATTAGACATAGCTCTGTTTTCTTTCACCCTCTGAATCATCAAGAAATCTACCTGCCAAAATGTATTGCTGAAATTCAACCCCCCAAAAAAGGTTAAATGGCTTCCTGTTGCCTAATTCAGAGGGTAATTTCTAGAAGGGTTTATGTAATACACCTAAAACCTGATGTCTTGCCTTAATATTCAAACCAGAGACCTTTAAACTCAAACTGAAACTGATATTCAGTTTTGCTAAGTAATCAGTATATGTCACCCTTTTCTTTGTTTTTACTTTTTACTTTTACTGTTCTTATACATTTCAAATTAGAATTACAGAAAATAAATTAAAATTGTATTAATTTTCTGCAGAGACAGTGCCTCCTGTAGTGGTGTTATGGACAGGGTTTGCATTTCTGCTTCAGACAAATAATTTCAGTACTGTAATTTCATTGGTGCAATATCTGTTGGCAGGAGCTAAAATAGTTTAGTATACAGCATTACCATAATGTAGGTAATTATCATATTTGCGTGATAATAACTTCTTATTCTATTCTAAAATCCCTGGAACGCTCAATAATTTCGACATTTCATAGTCTTAATGATTTTTAGTTCGACTGCTGTTTGCAAGACCAGCTATATAAACATGAAAGTCCATGAGTCAGTGAGTCAGTGGGTGAGTGATGGAGTTACACCACAGGTCGGAGTCAGTGGTGGCTGGTCAATAGAGGGTGCTAGGGCGCCACCCCACCACTCTCCCCACATTTGCAAAATAAAATAAAAATACTTTGCAATATATATACATTTTTCAGATGAGCAAGATAAATATGATATAGTTTGTGAGTAAAATGTATCATCTGCAATAAAAATGTAGGTTAAAAATGGTCTATGTTGTCTAAAGTTACTGATTGGTCACGTTTCCCCCATGGGGCGCAAGAATCTTTGCCCATAGACTCTCGTTGTAAGTTGTACATGCGCAATTCGCTCCTCTTCAATACAAGAGATAGGAGCTGTTGGGGTGCAGCTCTCCTGTGCCCAAAGCTGAATGCAGCTGATTTATGGCCCACCCAATTGCCAGGGGGATGACATCACAGCCGTTTGTCATAAAGTAGGCTGACCAAACGTCCTCTTTTGCCCAGACATGTCCACTTTTCACGTCCCGTCCTGGGCGTCTGGGTTTTTTTTATAAATTGATGATAAAGTCCGGTTTTCCGTGTGTGTGTGTGTGTGTGTGTGTGTGTACTGTATGTGTGTGTTAGAGTTCGACACGGGCCGCATATCTCTGTCCGAACCCGAACCGAGCCCGACATTATTTAATGACTAAAGCACTGAGTTTGTGTCACAGTTGTGATGGTAACAGACTATTTAACAGGCCGGTGTGCGCAGTGGGTGCTCTGCGGAGAGGGAGACCTCCATGTTTGAGACGGGAGCAGGCGGCAGGAGGTCCGACACTTCCAGCGAGGGGAGAGGGAGAAATATAACAAAATAAGATAAAATAGGAAAAACCTGTCTCCCTCTTTTATTTTATTTTCAGCGTTTAATCAAGGTGGAGGCGGACGGCAGGAGGTCTGAGACTTCCAGCAAGGGGAGAGGTAAAAACAAACAGCCAATGTGTGTGTGTGTGTGTGTGTGTGTGTGTGTGTGTGTGTGTGTGTGTGTTATGTTCAGGTGTTGTCATGTAAATAACAGTGCCCAAGCAATAAAGGACAGACAATAGGATTTTATTTATTTTTACACTACATTTTCACTAAAAGCTGACCGAATCCAACCCCAGCCCGAATACAATTTATACATTTTTGGGACCCATTGGGCTCGGATCGGGTAGCCACACGCTAGTGTGTGTATGTGTCCCCTATCTATAGGGGCCTATCTGAATTTCTGTCTTTGAGAGATATTATTTTGTAATATAACTGAATTTTCTATCCATACATATAAACTTTAAATATATTAAAATTAAAAGGCATCTTTGAGTAAACTGCAAGTATCATTTAAGTAGGCTATCTCGAGGAATGGCCGAGTGTCCTCTTTTTTGGAAATCAAAATATGGTCACCCCATCATAAAGTGCGGAGTGACAAATCTAAATTTGAGCCAGAGTTGGCAATGGAGAACAACATGGAGATGGAGAAAGAAAAAGCAAATACAGTGAAGTCTTAAAAAACAACACCGTTTGAGAGGAGGACGTTGCAGGAGGAGCTCCAAGTGAAAGAGCTTGGACCTGACAATACACTCAGTCATTTTCCGTCATTTTCCAGGACATGGTTTAGCAAGAAGGCTTGGCTAACTCCATGTAGCAAGGTTAATGCTTTATTCTGCTTTCCCTGCCTCCTTTTTCAAACGTCAGGATCAGACCCAGCATGGATTCAGACAGGTATGACTGATTTAAAGCACTTTTCAGAAAACGCAAAGAAGCATTTATTGGTATATGTATATTTGGAGTTTGGTATAGTCTCCCCTGGAGAAGATTACACCAGCCGCCACTGGTCGGAGTGAGTGATTTGGTTTTGCCACATTGGCCATTGTTCTTTCAAAATAAATATGTGATGACAAGCTGAAAGACCCGCCTGCGCTGACAGTCCTGTATTACACACCTGGTCTTACTCCAAAGTCTTCGAAAATGATCTGTATCTATTACCTTTAGGCAATGGGACAAGATCTAGGTATAGATATAACAAGTTAGTGACTCTTCCTCTCGTCCCCGCTCCCCTGCTTCCACACCACCAACCCAGAGAACCTTTTGTGCCCGCTGCTGAACGGTATGAGGGAAAGTTGGGGGAGTGTGGGTCATTTCTATTGCAGTGCTCGTTAGTATTTGAGCAACAGCCAGCTACGTATGCTAGCGACAGAGCGAGGATAGCCTATGTGCTAGGTTTGCTAATGGGGACGGCTAGAGCTTGGGGAGCTGCTTTTTGGGATAACTCTGATAATGCTAATTCCACCTATCACCAGCTTGCTACTGAACTTAAACAGTGTTTGACTATCCTGTAAGCAGTAGTGACGTTAGTAATCGTCTGCTCAGCCTCAGTCAGGGTCCGCTCAGTGTGGCAGAATATTCAGTGGATTTTAGGATCCTGGCTATGGAGCTAGGTTGGGATGACAAGGCACTTCAGGGCATTTTCTTTAAAGGACTTAACAAAGTGGTAAAGGATAATTTGGTGGGAAGAGCTGAGGTGGGATCACTCCAGGAGCTTATATCTCTAGCCATTAAGGTAGATAACAGGCTCAGGGATAGGCGCAGGGAGAGACCCACTCACCAGCAGATCCGCCCTGAACTCCTGAGGCCTTCAGGTACCATAGGAAATCCGAGTCCTCCTCAAGTCACCGCTTCACCCGACAGAGTGGAACCGATGCAGCTGGGCAGACAGCGGCTCTCTCAAGCAGAAAGGAACAGACGTTTTTGAGAGCATCTATGCATCTACTACGGAGAGGCTGGACATGAACTCTCCAACTGTCAGCTGCGGTTAAATGCCGAGACTCATCAGTCGCAGACGGGGTTCTGGTGAGTCAAGCTATGGTGCCTGCTGTGCCCCGAAAACGTGTTAATATAGAAGCTAGTATCCTCATTAATGGTAAGCCCCTTTCGTTGTTGGCCTTAGTTGACTCTGGTTGTGACTCCAACATCCTAGACCTTGAACTAGTCAACCAAGCTAAATTATCTGTTTCTCAGTTAGCTACCCCCCTGGCTGTAACCGCTTTGAACGGTGATGTATTAACCCACATTAACAGCCAGACTGTGTTCCTAGCTCGGCTCCACCAGAACCTCCTGATCTCACCTCAGTGCCTCCAGAGTACCATGACCTAGCTGAGGTATTCAGTAAAGAGAAAGCTCTCTCCCTTCCCCCACACGTCCATACGACTGCGCCATTGACCTGCTGCCAGGCGCTCCATTACCATCCAGTCGCCTGTACAACCTCTGCTCAGGAGAAGGAATCCATGGAGAAGTACATAAATGAGTTTCTCAACTCAGGTATTATACGCCCATCTTTATCTCCCCTGGGGGTTGTTTTTTTCTTTGTGGGTGAAAAGGATAAGACACTCAGACCGTGCATTGACTTTCGTGGGTTAAATAACATTACAATCAAGAACAAGTACCCCTTGTCTCTCATTGACTCTGCTTTTGAACCACTACACGGAGCCACCATCTTCACGAAGTTTGACCTGAGAAGTGCATACCACCTAGTCCGGACAAGGGAGGGAGATGAGTGGAAAACCGCATTCACTTTGAGTATCTTGTTATGCCTTTCGGACTCACCAACGCACCTGCCATATTCCAAGCTCTGGTGAACGACGTCCTCCGTGACATGCTCAGCAGGTCAGTTTTTGTTTACCTTGATGACATTTTGATTTTTTCCCGGAACATTGATGAGCATGTCACTCATGTGCACCAAGTTTTGCAGAGACTCTATGACAATAAGTTGTATGTGAAAGCAGAGAAATGTGAGTTTCACTCATCCTCAGTGGCATTTCTTGGTTACATCCTAGAGAGCGGACAGGTGAAGACTGATCCGGCAAAGATGCAGGCCGTGGACGATTGGGAGACACCAACCACAAGGAAGTAACTACAACGCTTCCTCGGCTTTGCTAATTTCTACAGGCGGTTTGTACGCAACTATAGCCAAGTTGCCTCTCCTTTAACTCGTCTCACCTCTCTCTCTGTGCCTTTTGTATGGTCACCAGATGCTCAAGCTGCCTTTCAGGAACTTAAGAAGCGGTTTTCTTCGGCACCCATCCTGATTCAACCTGACCCAGCCTTGCAGTTCATTGTTGAAGTGGACGCCTCCAACATAGGCGTAGGAGCAGTTCTGTCCCAGAGGTCTCCAGGTGATAATAAAGTTCACCCATGTGCCTTTTTCTCCCGCAAACTCTCACCTGCAGAGCGGAATTACAATGTGGGGAACCGCGAGCTGCTGGCAGTTAAGATGGCCCTCGAGGAATGGAGACACTGGCTAGAGGGAGCAGAGAGACCTTTCTTGCTATGGACTGATCATAAAAACCTTATCTTACATTCAAACAGCTAAGAGATTAAACTCTCGTCAAGCCCGATGGGCATTGTTTTTTGGTAGGTTTAACTTCTCCCTTACCTATCGCCCTGGCAGCAAGAATGTTAAGCCTGACGCCCTCTCCCGGATGTTGGGGATAAAACAACTGCACAGTCAAACAGCCACTTAATATTTACTTTACAATGTAAAACGTGATCAAAATGAGGTACCCCCATGAGATTATGTCAAGGTCTTACATGTTTTTATATTTCATCCTAAACTGCTGCCAAGTGCGCTTCTCCCCCGCGGGATTGCACCTAAATGAAATAAATTAATAGGCTACCATTCAAGCAGTTTTCCCCTGTAATATTATTGTGATTGCAAAGGAGCAGCAATGTTCTCCCACGCCGTCTCCCTCTCCTTTGCAGCTGCAGCGGCGTTGCGCTTCTTTTTGAAAACGTGTTCAAACTCGCCGTATGAGCGCATTAAAATTTCTAATTCTAGTGGGGTGAAAAACGCAGCCCTACTCTTCCCCGTTGCCATGGTGACTCGTCGAATCAGGGCTCCATTGATGCTGGCTTTTTATAGTTGTGGTGCACACGCTTAACTCTAGGTGAAACTACTCCGAGTTGATTAAACTGATTCAAATCAGCTGTTCTGGAACCGGAAACTCAGAGTTTCCTATCTCAGAGTAGATCAACTCACGAGTTCAGGATTAGACTCAGAGTTTGTTGAACCTACTTTGTGAAACGGACCCCTGTTGTTTTTGGGCTTACACTCCCAACTGAGTTATTACAGCTCCAATACCCATACTGCCCAAAAAAATGGATTGCAGCATTTCATGATATTCAGGCTATTCTATTTCAAAGTTAGATCATTGAATAAATATAGGTATCTGTAGGGTTATTTTTGTGAGACCCATTCAGTATTTGGAGCATCTGAGCTGTCATATAAAACCATCAGAGAAGAGACAAATGTAAGTAAATAAGTTGTAAAATGTCAAACTGCTGGAGATCTATTGAACTCCAATAATAAACCCAGTAAGATCAGACTGTGATGACTCTCAGCAGAGAATCACATAACATACAAGATGACTCACTATCATATAATTGATACAGTATCAAACCTATCAGATCTAAGAAAAGCATGTCAAGAGGCAACACAAACCTGTAGTGGTAACTCAAACTTACATATCAAGTACGTATCAAAAGAGTGAAATTAGGCAGAATTCTTAAGTGATGACTCCAGAATTTACACTCACAACCCCCAGGAGAGAGCTGTTGAAACAAGGAAGGACTACAGCTAGAGTAGTACTTGGCATGCTTCAGCAAGAGACTCCTCTCCTTCATCATCAGTCATCATCCACAACACTTGATGGATATCAGCAGCATTGGTTTTGCGTCTCAGGTCGATTTGGATTAACGTGGAGAAGGGTTAGGAGTGGTGGAGAGGGATCTGTCAAAGACTTTCAGGACTTGCCCTCCTGTCTGCTCCCTTTTTCTCTCCCCTCTGATCACTTTCTTACTGCGATGCCTTAAAGTGAGTGAACGCTGCTAGCACTAATTAAGCTGGTGAAGATGGTGCAGGCCTCGACACCGGCAGAAAGCCAGGGATGAAAGCTTCATTAATGAATCACAATGCCGTGACAACACTGATAATTACCTCCATGGGCAAGGAGATAAAAGATGAGCTCTAAGACAAAAAATATGGGAGCTTTACTTAGATGAAGAATACCCAAGTGAGTTTTGGGGCTCAATGAGCCTCCTTGCCCTAAAACAAATGGACTAGAAAGTGTTCTCTGTGTGTGTGTGTGTGTGTGTGTGTGTGTGTGTGTGTGTGTGTGTGTGTGTGTGTGTGTGTGTGTGTGTGTGTGTGTTTTCTCAATAACGGGTCAAGTGAGCATTGTGTAATATCAAATGAGTCACTCATGATTACATTCCATTAAATGAAAAAATTCAACATTTAAGAAAATCTGCCTTTTATATCATTTCATCTTTGTTCTTCCGCACTGAGGAGGGCTCATGGTGTGTTTTGCCTAGCCCCAGTTTGTGCCTCTCTTGTATTATGATTAAAGTCACAGAACTCAGCATGTTTTTTTAGCAGCACAGTCGCTAGAAGAAAACATTGTAATGTCTGTCAAACACAAATATGTTACTTTTGCACATTTCATACATTATCATATCAGCAATTCTAAAGTGACGTAGAATATGAGCTGACCTTGTCATTGGTAGGTGGATGGGATGGTGCATCTATTTTAGATTTAGTCTTAGTCTTGAGACGAAAATGCTCGATAGTTTTAGTCACATTTTAGTCATTTTTATCCTCCTTTTAGTCTAGTTTTAGTTGATGAAAATTCAAAACATTTTAGTCAACTTTTAGTCATTATGTTTTCTATGTGTGTTTTATCTTTAAACTAATCCAGTGGAGCTAATTTATGTATCAGGAATGAGAATCAAGGTGACAGGTTGTATAAACATTTCAATTTTCAACTTTTTTCTACAACTACAAATAATTTATGCACACTTACAAAGTGTCATTTCTCCAGTTTTTGACAGGCTTAAAGGGTGATTTAGGAGCACACACTAACTGATAATCATTTGAAAAACTCAACATTTCTCTATTTATGTTCTCAGAAACTTTGACAACATGAATTACTTATTTGAGACAACTAGGATTTGTAGCCAGGTTCATTGTAAACTTTGGCATTCTGATCTCACTGTTAAGAAGCAGAGAAATAACCTGAATTCTCTCTTAATCTGAAACATGTTAGGCTGGAGGTTTAAACTTGTGTCCTCTCACAGAGTCAGTGAAAAAAACTGAACTTTCAGCTGTCAGAGGAAACTGATCAGAGTTTAGACAGTTTATGTACAGCACAGTTACACTCACAGATAACTGAGTCTTCAACCTACCTGTCAAACAGCAATCTATCCGGCGGCTGGTAGCTGCCTGCTCCGCTGCCATTCAGTGTCTAACAAGTGGAGCTAACTGCTAACAGACACCGCTGCAACAACAAACTCAACAAATCCAATCAGCAACTCCACCATCCGTAGTTAGACACACACAGCTGATTATTAACTGCTGAATTACAGTGCACAACTTGCACCTACGCCTGACGTTGCTCCGGTGTGAGTGGTTTCTGCTGGCTCGTGAAACATCCTGGCGCTGACTATGAAGGTATTATTGGTGAAAAAGGTTTGAGCACCTGTAACAGTAGAATTTGTAGTTGTGTACAGTGATTTGTATGCGTGTAAGTGTGAGTTGTGTACTTGTGCAGTGATTTGTATGTGTGTCAGTATGAGTTGTGTACTTGTAGATTTTTTCTCTCCACAAATACAACACAACACTTACACATTCACAAATTCTTCATTACAGGTGCACAAATCCTATTTTACAAGTCACAGATTAAAAAACTGACACGCTCACATTTTTGCTCCTATTGTTGCAGTATATTTGGTGCAAAACATATTTGTGCACCTGTATCAAACAATGTGAAGTTGTGGACAAAATTTGAGTATGTGCAAACCTGAATGTGAACTTGTGCAAAAAATGTTCAATGTATGTAAAATACTTTCTCAGGAAATGATTTGTGTTCCTTTAAAACACACATACAAATTGATAATTACAACTACTCGAATCTTCCCCACAAGTCACAGATTCTGTTTCCTTCCCCATGAGTCACAGAATCTGTTTCCCTCAACAACAAATCACAAATCGCGCCTCCACTGAGATATTCGGTGAAAAACTATCTGTGCATTCAGTCCACGGAGAAAAAGGCGGGTGCTGATCTGAGATCTATTGATTCCACAACCAATCAGAGGAGAGTGACTTTTGTCTGCATGGCGGAGTGAGAAGGAGAGAAGGCCTGCCTGTGGTGGATTGTTTTCAAACTAACAGCAGCTGAAATAGCGATTTTGGCAACATTCAAGATATGTTGTATTTTTAACCACATTAATAAATAAACTGCGACGCGAAGCTGAGAAATTTAGTGTCCTGTCACTTGTGTCACTGTGTCCATTTGTTTTCAATGAAGTCCTTAAGAAATCAATCCGTGGAGCGGCTGATTATCATACACGTTACGATGTGTGTATTGTTGTAGTCTTATCTGTCATAAACTGTAACAAGAGATTATGGGGCGCGTGTGGCGCGGTCGTGGTGATTTATGTTTAACCTCATTTTCTTTACCCATATGCCTCACTAAGAACATTCTTAGTTTGTCACTTAATGTTCTTGATAATTTTGGCTGTGTTTATATATATATACTGTATATGATATACTACTCTTAAAATGTGCTGTACATTTCCTCATACATTAAATGTACAGCACATTCACATGCTATGAATGCAGATCTGCAGGACCCTGTATGTATCTGCATATTCACACTAATGTACAGACACTCATGCGCATACACATTTATTTTTCAATACAAGCAAAACTTTTTTAAATGAGGCATAAAGGTTAAATAGCATGATGGATATTGAGTTTAGTATTGATCATTCCCCACTCAACATGCTTATTTACCTATACATTTTTGTCCTACCCCATGCAGAGCTGGCTCATGAAGTCCTTTGTGGAGACTGGCAGTTTGACCCCTGAACAACACACCTATAACTACAGATTAAGCAGTGCACGGTCGGTTGTGGAAATGACTTTTGGGAGATTGAAAGGACAGTGGAGGTGCCTCCTAAAAACCTGCCATTCAAATGTTTCTTTAATTTAGTTCTGGTTGTGTATGCTGCACATGTTTTGGCTGCTACTCCCCATTGTTTTTGCTGCTTTGTTGCTGCTTATCTGACTCCTTTTACCTGTGTTTGCTGGACTACTTCATGTCACCAATATTGTTTCATCCTTCAGTTCAATAAATTCATAGAAATGATTATGGCTGTCATGTTCTCATATCTTTATAAACACAGTGACTGAAGACTTCTATGAAAAGCATCTTCATAAATGGGTAACCTGTTGAGTTCTTGACTTGTTTTTACTAGCTTTACTTGAATTTATTACACAGTTACATTGTACATCATTAAGTGAAAACATACAGAAGCAGACATGTCTCTTTAAAAAACAAATTTATTTAAATACAAAAAAAAGCTAATGATAAAAGTGACAAGTGTGCATTGAATGTGCAAAATTAAAACTTCCCATGAAACAGAACTGCTCATTTCTGGGCTTGGGCCTCCATCACAGATACCATGCGCCCCATCAGTCCAAGAAACACACTGGTGTCAGTCTCCATCTTCTGCAGCAGGTTTGTTACATTGTACTGCTGAACCTGTGTTTATCTACTTATGACTTAATAAAATAACGTTTAAACTGATTCTTCTATTCTTGTACACAGGGAAGAGGAAGAGAGACAGTAACACAGGGCTGCTGGAATACCTGGAGAGGGCAGATGAGAGGTTCTTGCAGCACAGCAAGGACCTGAATGATGCAGCTCAACAATCAGCACTAGTCTTACGACACAGTATACCGACCTCACACCATATGGAAATGAGGATGTGGGTATAAAAGTAACAGTGACAATTGTGCATAGTATTGCTGATTGGAGTATGTAGGTGCCCTGGTTCAATGGCAGCAGTCATGGGTGGTAGGGGATTGTGTATGAATGATTGTTCATTTATCACAGAACATATTTATATTATCAAGTCATACTTTTAGGTATATCTCCATGTCTGCATGGTGTCTGGTGAGACAAACTACTGGATAAACAGCACAACAACTCTTACCTGGTCTGGTCTGGTGGCTTTCCTGAGCTGCTGGATGGTGTTGGTGAGCCGCAGTGGAGAAGCAACGTTAGCTCGTAGTTAGCATCATCTTGTTTGATGGCAGATAACTCTGTAGACCACATTAAAAACAGTGACTTGTCCATGACACATTATACAACTGAAAGTGGAGCTGGTAGGTGAGCCCATGGCTAAGTAACTTGCATTAACGTTAGCTACTTTTACCAAGGCTAACCTGTTGATCAGTTAAAGGATAACTTCGGTATTTTTCAACCTGGGCCCTATTTCCCCATGTGTATGTGTGTGTATGATTCATAGGTACCACTCGTTCTAAAATTGGTTCAGTATTGAGGGAGGCGGATGCAGCCGGCAGCCGCGAAACGAGTTATAACGGTAAATGTGGGGGCAAATGTGTTCCGTATAAATTTGCGCATTAAAAGTGATTTTTTTCGCCACAGTCCGGCTAATATCTCCTGTCTTCTCCTCTTGGGCTGGCAGTAGTCATCTCAGGAAAAGTGTGCACTGCAGACCCGATGGTCTGCAAGGCGCAGCGTCTGGACAGGAGTGTTAGCATCCAGTTGTAGCACAATTAGCCACAGCTTCAGCATCTCGCTGTCTGACAAAGGCAGCCTATGAAAGCTGTACGGGGTGTTGAGCGACTGCCAGCCCAAGAGGAGAAGACATCCAATCCCGAAACACTTCTTCCTCAAGAAAACAGCTGTCCCACGAGTAGAGAGACCAGCTACAGACACAGTGGAGAGGAGTGTTAGCATCCAGTTGTAGCACAATTAGCCACAGCTTCAGCATCTCGCCGTCTGACAAAGGCAGCCTATGAAAGCTGTGCGGGGTGTTGCGCGACATCCTGTTCTTGCAATTCGGATAAGCACAAACACGAACCATTGTTTTCAATCGATGCAGCAAAACTCTCAACTGTACTCCAGGACAACCAACTCCGCTCTGACCGGCTCTGAGCATGGCTCGTCTGTTTACCTCCGGCAACACAGGTCACGTGACATGTTGTTACACAGCCCAGAGGAAGTGAAGGCAAGACAGACGATTTGCATGCTGTTGACAGAGATTACGCTGGAGATATGAGCTGAACTGTGGCGAAAAAAAACACTTTTAATGCGCAAATTTATACGGAACACATTTGCCCCCACATTTACCGTTATAACTCGTTTTGCGGCTGCCGGCTGCATCCGCCTCCCTCAATACTGAACCAATTTTATGATTTTCACATTGGTAGGGACATAAAAGTGCTCCATGGCGGCGACCTGTACGTTGATGATTTTTTAATGCAATTTCATGTCATGTGAAACTGATCACTGATTTATAATGCATATTTAGATATCTACACTAAATACAAGAATGTCTTGGTTAATGTATTCTCTAATGTTATCAGTTACATGAATATACACTGGTAACTTCACCACATCTGTCCGTATGTGCTTCCCAGGGTAAACTATAATAATAACAATAACAGTATACTCCGAAGGGGCTTAACTTCAGTACCAGCCTGCGGTCTGCAGTTGGGTTGGTAACAGTGATCCGAATTGATATTGATATCGGGTAATAACATATATTATGCATGAATCAATATTTTTACTTACCCTTAGTCACAATGCTGAATCTCACTATCAACATATATCCTTCACGATTCAATCTCACCTGTGAGGTTCCAGTCTCTCCTCTATCTCCCCCTGTCTCTCTTCCATTTCCTTCTGTCTCTCTTCCTGCCTCTCCTCCTCCATCTCCTCCAGTCTCTCTCCTACTTGTCATCTGACATAAAATATATTGATGCAAGACATGTTAACAGTGGGACAATCAGAGATGCAACAGTCATAGATTTTGTTTGTTGTAGCCTGAGGAAAACATACTGTGTGTTTTACAATTGTGTAATTCATTAAACAACATCTGAATGTATATAGGCTAAAGAACAGCCATAGTGTCAATACAAGTTAGTCAGCTTCATCATGTTAAACATAAATAAAGTAAATCAACAAAAATGTAAATGCTCCAAAACCATTATAATACAATTGTGTGCAAAATGTTGCACTTACACCCAATATCTATTACATACATATGACTCAGTGTTGGTGTTTTTACTGGGAGCAGTGGATTTCTGTTCTCCTACGTCTCTCCTTCACACACCAAGACTGTCACTGAAGGAGCTATTATTTATAGTGTTTACACTTTATTTATTCAGACTGTTTCTATCATGTCATCTTACTACAAACATTCATTTGAACTGTGTCATCACTACATGACATCTATGATTGCTGATGGAGCATGTGAAGTGGAATTTCATGTTCTCTGGCATATAATATTGATCTAATAGTTGCCAAACTTAGCTCAGCTAGTATTAGCTCGTTAGCATCTCATTATCTAGCAAAGAGTTGCCAAGGAAGGCCATTCAGTTAGCCCAACATCAACAGGTGTTTGTTTAGCTTATTTACTGAATCATCCGACTCACCGTTCACACTCGGCGCTCCGCTGTGGAGCGCAAACGGTGACGCGCGTGTATGTGTCGTTCCCTCACGAACAGCCATGAACTGTACGGTGACGCGCACCAACAAAGACAGTGGAGAGAGCGGCGCTGGGGAGGACCAATCACACGTTACCAAAATAACGGTAGAGCCAATCGATGAGCAATACGAGGTTAGAGGCGGGACGTAGACTCCAATGGTTGTTAACCCTTTGTGTACCATATTGAGCGGACGCCGACAGCCAGTGTTTATATTGGTAGGGACAATACAGAAGGGGCTGAATGCTACGCCTATGGCTTTAATATTAACACATGCACATGACACAGCTTCTCTCATTCCAATTCAAACAGAGGACGGTGGTACTGACCACCTGTAGCTAGAAAAACGTCAGCCAACTGCTACCTGACTACATGAACAGTGGCCCACGATTAAATGCAGTAAAAATGAGGACTGGTAATGATAATTGTATTATGGTATTCAGTGGTAGAAGTTAAGAAATGTGCCACATATCCTGGTTTCAGCCAGGTTCTTAGACCACTACTGCATATCACCCACTCTGGAAGGCAGCGCATTGCTCTGTTCAGATAGAACACTCAGAGCCCCGAGTGGGGGAAAGGTGGGAGGGATGGGGTGGATCAAACCATTTTTGAGACAAGGGGGGTGCTGCTGTATTTTTGTTGTTAAAATATTATGTTGCAACCAAGTACTGTATGGCATTTTGACACTTTTCTAGCTTGTTAAAAAAGGACATACAATAAAACAAAACAAAAAACTATTTTAGGGGTGCTGGGATTCAATTTAGGGGTGCTATGCTTCTCACTCTGCCATGCAGACCAGTGCCATAGAATGTGCAGACAAAAGTCACTCTCCTCTGATTGGTTGTGGAATCAATAGATCTCAGATCAGCACCCGCCTTTTTCTCCGTGGACTGAATGCACAGATAGTTTTTCACCGAATATCTCAGTGGAGGCGCGATTTGTGATTTGTTGTTGAGGGAAACAGATTCTGTGACTCATGGGGAAGGAAACAGAATCTGTGACTTGTGGGGAAGATTCGAGTAGTTGTAATTATCAATTTGTATGTGTGTTTTAAAGGAACACAAATCATTTCTGATGTCATTTATCAGATTCTTTCTGATAAAGTATTTTACATACATTGAACATTTTTTACATAAGTTCACATTCAGGTTTGCACATACTCAAATTTTGTAAAATAGGATTTGTGCACCTGTAATGAAGAATTTAATGATGAGTGTGTTGTGTTGTATTTGTGGAGAGAAAAAAAAATAAATAAAAAGTACACAACTCATACTGACACACATACATATCACTCTTCACAACTACAAATTCTACTGTTACAGGTGCTCAAACCTTTTTCACAGATAATACCTTCATAGCTGACTACTTAGCCTACTGGAGTTTACCAGCCTGTCGCTCATGTGGCATTTGAAGATAATAACAAGCACAGCCGTTCTCAGCTTTCAATGTCAGGTAGTCCACCACGAACATTTGCGTCACGTCTCATCGCATCAACGAAAATGAAACATTTGTTCTATTTTCAGCTTGTCATTGTGTCATTTTTGTCATGGGAAAAAAGGTCATTGATGAAAGATTTTGTCATAGTTTTCATAAAAGACATTAACACTGAGGTGGACAGGGAGACACCTTTCTGCCAAGCTTCAGACTACTGTTCGAGACCAACAAGCAACAACGGTTGTGATTTAGCACCCCATAGGTGTTTTAAGTGTTTTTTAGTCACCAAAACTGGTTGTTTTTTAGTCACCCATTACCGTTTCCACTGGTGATGGTGCAATGAAAAGCAGTTGTTTATATCCAAGCCATCATTGCATTTTTTGCAAGGATAGTGCCACAAAACCTGGTTGTTGTTTTTTACAGAGATAATGCTGCATTTCCAGGCAGCATTGTGCCCTCGAAACTGGGTATTTTAAGACAAAACATGATTGTTACGATGTAACTTCTGTTGTAATTTCTGTAAGGTTGTGTTTTCCTGCATGTGTTCTCTGTGCATGGTTTGTTTTTGTGTATGTAAATAGGTGTGTGCCATGGCCCGGCGGTGATTGGCGGATTGATTAGGTCCTCGTCCGTGATTGGCTGCAGCCGAGTGAGTTCGGCTTTTAAAGGGCCAAGATGGTGGTTACCGGCGGGCTAGCAAGCATACCTCACCTTCCTCCTCTCCCAACCGGCCACACATTGTTGTAGTATTGTACTGAACCATCGTTTTGTTATCAACTGTTGAATCGAAGGGGTGGACTGCCAGTTTTGTTCCTCACACTTTTCTCCTGTTTAGTTAGTTAGGGAGGTAAGCTTTTTGTCATTTGTTTCTTATTATTTGGTCAGGTTATTTACTTACTCCCTGGACAGGATTGTTTTGTTTTTTATTTTGGCCTTGGTCCACCCTGACATTATTATTTCACTTAATTCTGTCATTCAAATATTGTAATAAATTTGCACTATCGTGAGTTCAGTTTTATCATTTTATCCTAAATGGAAGTAGTTTGTCTTCAACCAGAAACATAAAATGCCTTTTTTTATGCTAACTGGGTTAGTCTATGCTCTGTGGATGGCAATGTCATTTGGAGCTCTAATACTTTTGTCCAGACTAAAATATCTCAACTAATATCAAATGGATTATTATTCATTTCTGCACAGGCCTGCATGGTCCCAAGAGGATGATTCTTAATGACTTGTGTGTTAAATTGCCATGAAATATTCTATAGACACCCACACCACAGAGAGGATAAATTGTAATGACTTTGTTGAACCCTTAACTTTTTATCTGGTGCCACCATGAGGTTAAAAAAATGATTTATCCAGCATGGGCAGGCTATTTTACAATACTCTGGATTTTTTTTTTTTTTTTTTAAGATAATCAGGGATTTAGCTATCAAAAAAAAAAGATGTTAAACTGGCTCAAACTACAGCTGATTTGCGCTAGGTTAGGACAAAAACTGGAAACAAAGTAAAAAACAAAGTTGACTTCTTTAGACAATCTGGGCCCTATTTAGATGGTCTAAAGTGGACGGCGGAAGGTGCATAATCCATGTCGCAAGTGTCATTGCTATTTAGATGCAGACACAGTTGTCATTTTCACACCCTGCGCCCTCGTCGTCTCACTAGCAAATGAACTTGCGCTTCTCTGGGTGTGTTGGTCTAAAAATGAGGAGTGGTCAGGCGCAGTCATGGCGCGTTGCTAGTTAGATGACGTAAAAAGCAAATGCGCCATTGACCAACAAAAACCTGGTCTAAAGTCAACGGCGCAGTATTTCGCTGTTAAACTAGTAATATACATCTCTAGGCGGGTGCACAACGCGCGTGCACTCTGCTCAGACACACACGGAGCAGCCACACATATGCAAAAGATAACAAATAAAAATATGATTACAATGTGAAAGGTTATTATTGTGCGTATTAAAATATTTATCAGAAACACGTCTTAATGGCCAGTCATTAATCAGAATGATCTTATTGCAGTAATAATGATCATCATAATCTGGGAGGTCCGCTTGCAGTGTCCAAATATACGGGACTGCGAGCAGACCTCCACGGGCTGATGATGCATAGCCTGTAAAACGAACTTGTCTTTCCCAATTGAATTGTGATCATTCTGGGATGTAAATCACAAAATCAAAGTTGTAAATACGTTTGATAAACTTTATTTTGACATAAACACAACAATAACCAGCTTCTGTGAACTAAAAACGTAAACTTATAGCCCTACAAGTACAAATGTATATGTGAAAAAAAGCTTTTAGAAGGTAAAACTGAAGATCATCTTGTCAGGAGGAGGAGGAGGAGGAGGAGGACCCCAGCTTCGCAGCCAGCGCGCAGCCAGACCAGACGGGCCCGGGTGCAGCCACGGGACCAGCCCTTCCTGCACCTTCAGGCGGGGTTCAGGATGCTGGAGAGGGAGCTGGGCTCTCTAACCTCCCGGGTTAAAATAAAATAAATTGAATAATTTACAATTTGTTGACAGCGTTTCTCGCGCGCTCTCTCTTTCTCTCTCGCAGTCCTACTCTGTTTCTTTTCTTTTGGCTTTTCTAAGATGACAGATGCTGAATATATACTCCCTATCTGATGCTGTGGCTGTTTGTGGCTGGCTGAGAGGGATGTGAACTTATCAGTTTGCAGCTGTGTTAATCAAATCGGGCTGGGTTTCCATTACACGTGCCAAACGTGCCAAACGTTGCCAATCCCCTTTGATCTGACATCAGATGTGACGGGACAGTCAATATAGAGATACATTTATCGTCTCCTCAGCTGTGAAACGTTCACTCCTTCCAGTTGGTAGGTCCGCCATCTAACTAGCTCTCCGCCGTGCGCTCCAATCGCGCCTCATTTAAAGGGAATGAGAGGTGACACTCTGATTGGCTTATTGAATGATACGCCTAAAACACACCCATGACTAATTCACAGAGTAAGTCCAACCCTTTTAGACTCTGGCGCACAGTCTGAAAACGCGCTGTCTAATTAGCAAGTGACTGGGACACGCCCAATCGCCGCACGCCTTGCGCTTTGCCTTTTAGACCATCTAAATAGGGCCCTCTATCTTGTTGAACAATCACCAATACCATCTAGTGTCAGATGTGTTTTGTTCAAAGTTTGTGTCAGCTCCACCGAAAACGGAGCATTTGAAATGCCACATGTGGTCACTAGGCTCAACTGCTGTTGTTCAAGTTTTATTGTATAACTGCTTGGTAAAGCACAAAGTGTTATTTTTGCTTCCACATGTTTAATTCACACCTACATCATGTAAATAAGACAGCTTTGGAGTTGTTGGAAAGCAACTTTGACAGAGCAGGGCTAGCTGTTTCCCAATCTGAATTGATCAATGTGAAATGGAAAAGCCTGGAAGTTGTTGTGTTGTGCAAATAAACCTGCTGACCCTGTGAGATACACTGAGATGCTGTTTAACAAAGTATATAGCAGTCTTCATTTTGCAGCATACAACCAATGGATTAACTAACACAGCAACATGTTAGATCATTGTGATGTCTCATGACCTTTATGGGGAAAGGGCAACATTTGTTGCATGTCAACAAAACAAAAATGTAAAAAAAATTCAAATTTTGCAAATGGATGTCAGAACTAGAATAATGTTATTAAAAAAGACAATGTCTTACATGCATGGGCCTGCTCCTGGCCAAAATAGTCTTACACAAATCTCACAACTTGTGTTCTTACATTCTGGCCTCTGTATGAATTTAACAAACAAAACATGACAAAATCTGCCTTGAAAAGTCCCTTCAGAAACCAATGATGTTACAGTTGATGCTTCCATTGTTTTCTGCAGTCTATGGAACTTAAAGGGTAACTTTATTTTTCCATGTTTCTGTATTTAAAGCCCCATTTCCATCAAGCAGTCCAGTTCAGTTTAGTTCAGTACACATTTTTAATGTTTCCACTGTGAAAAACTGTGGATGGTACCAATGGAATGTTCCTTACTGTTCCCATTTTTGGTCACCCCTCTTTTGGGATACCCAGCACACAGATCCGATATTAAAGCTGGAACTAGAAACACTGCAGTCCATTGACTGGTCAAAGAGGATGGTCACTCCTGCTGAGGGCTGAGTTGTGGCTGGTTTTGAGGCTTATGTAACCAAAGTTCATACGGTGGCAAGTCTTATAAGTGTACTATAACTATAAATGAGCTGTGAACTGAGAAAAAAAGAATGAATTCACTGGGCTGACAACTTTTAAGGTGAAATGTTTACTTTAAACATTACTCAATGCATAAGATGATGACATGGATCCATCAACACATCTTACATTTCAGTATGACAATTTGGAAGATTCCATTATTTTTTATTGTCTCTCTTGGATACTCTTTTAGTAATATGTGGATCTTGAAGCATTTAAAATTATAGATCAATTTCGACCAGATTATGTGAACTGCATATATTCTAATCCTCACTTGGAGAAAAAAGCATCACGGAGTGTCGTTCCTGTGGGATATGGGACCACTAAACCCCTGAGCTTGCCTGGGAAGGACTAAACGCACAAAACTGCTACTTTTAAAAATCCCATTGAGAGAGACCAGAGACCTGCAGATACCATACCGAAAGTGTTTGGTGGAAATAGGGATTAAGTAATTATGGGAACAACAATTTTTGTATCTGGTCTAGTATTGAGCAAGAACGCTGCTGACAGCAGTGGAAAAACTGTCTGCAATGTAACCACTCTGGGCCTTTCTGGACTGTCAATTTACAGTCACTTAAAGTGTTTGTCTTTGCAACTGGCAGGCTTGGATTATCATTCTTAAATTCCAGCAACATATGGAAAAGGGGTTACCACAGAGTTCGACCTTTTTGTTAAAGAGTAAGAATCTTTTTTTAAACCGGAAACAGACTTGAAACTGCTATCTCTAAACTCACCAGACTCCATTTAAGTAAACAGTAATTTTAGTGTAAATGGTGCTAGCACATTTTCACCTTTAACTGGGTGAATTAAGGGTTTATTTCAACTAAACCAAAGTTGCTGGTTGTTGGATCGGTAGAAGACATGCCGAGACATTTTTTTGTGAGTTTTGTTTTGTTTCTGCTCTACTCTTTATTTAAATGGAGTCTGGTGGGTTTGGCCATAGCCATTTCTGGGCTGTTTCTTGGTTTAACAAAAAGGATCTTACTCCTTAACAAAAAGGTCAGCCTCCATAGGGATTCTTTCAATTATATTTTCAGACACTCAGAATAATAATCTGAGCCTGTCAGTGGCAAAAACAAGCACTTTTATTGGTTGTAAATTGAAGTTGCTCAAATGCCTTGAGTGGTTATAAAACAAACTGTTTTGCCGCTGTCGTCTGCTCTGGTCTCACTCAACACTGGACCAATTTTCAAAATCTGTTACTCCCATTTGTCACTTAGACACAAAAACATGGGGGAAAGCGGTAAGGGCTGAAAAGTACCAAAGTTGCTCTTTAATGGTCTTGTAGTCCGACCTGTAAGTCACAAAGCATCCATCCTGGGTATAAAGGCCTTTCACCCCTGTCACATATAATTTAAACCCCATATTTAATGTTCACTATCAAATTGAAACAACAAAAGCTACACATGAGAAAGAAACATGGAGTATGGGAAAAGAAAGGATGAGGAACTACTTGGTTAGTAAGTGTTACTTCCCATCATTAACGCCTTCTTACTGCATGTTTTACATCCTTACTTCAAGCAGAGTTTTACTGTCACAAAGCAGTTTTCCCACCACATTCGGGCCAGTGTAGCATAACACATAGGCCTACAGCTGAGGCATAGCTGAGATTATGAAATCAGGCTGGGTTGGATAGACATAACATGTAGGCCTGTTTACATTTTTGCTGTGCAGGCAGGATGTTCTGGTGTCTTGGGGCCAATCTCACTATCTATTCAGGGAGAGGAGGCAACAGAAACCTCCACCCGGCAGGGGAACAGGACAGGATATGCCAAATACAGCCTGCATCGCTTGGTTATTCAGCTGCTGCTAACAATAGGATCCTCGTTTAGGGATTTGATTCATAAAGAGAGAGTGGGGGATATTTTGAGCATTGTTTATAGGCAGGTTTTTCTGAATGGGGGTCAAGATTTCCTTCACACTATGCCTATTATTGGGGTGGGCCTGGTAAACAGCTTAGCATTGCATTAGTTTTGCCCTGCTGACGGCAACTCCTTCAGGTCATGACACATCAAGCTAACAGTTTTCTTTTGGACACTATGCAATGTTATTGGGCTGTTATTGGGCCAATGTAGCATTCTCAAGCAGCTGTGGCTGATACTAATTTGGGATATGTCCAGTACTGTTGGCACAAGACATTCCTTATCAGTAGCCATTCAGCTCCATCACATTATTTTTGTGCTTGTGACTCTTCTAATTGCTGTAGTATTGCAGCAATAGCAAGTCATGTTGCAGCATTTTGTACTGTCCTGTCTGTGGTGGCCCACACTGAAAGGCTGAGGGGTTCCTAATATTATCTGGGCATGACATGAATTATGTGCCTACTCTTCCCGATTATGTGAATAACCTCTGGATAGGACAAAGGTCATATTCTACTGATACTATGGCTAATATAAGTAGCCCCTTTAACATGGGGGGACAGAGTTGTCTCACATCTGAGCTGGGAACAGAAAACCACCTATACAAGATCATGAGTGACAGGGGTGTGACCTGTTGCCGATGTGTTATGGGCGCAATCCACCGCGGGAGATCTAAAAAGTAGCTGTTATCAGTTAGTAGCTAACTCAAAGAAGGCAAACAGTGGCCGAAAATGTCCGTAAATTGGGAAAACAATGAGACCAAGGAGCTCCTTACCTTCCGAGCAAATACAACTGAGATGGTAAATGATTGTTGTTGTCGTTTTATGCCATTGTTATTATTTAGAAATCACTGCTTACACATATGTCAAACTAGTAACCGACACTGTTGTCTCAAATGTCACGCCCACTACATCTCTTTTGATTTCACAATGCAAGATAAGATAAGATAGGCATCCAATAGTTTATTCAGTACCGATAGAAGACAAACCAAACAAATGAAGTTTTAACAAATAAAGTAATAAAAAGGTTATAATAAATAATAACAACCCCATAATATGACATGAAACACTCATGACAAGCAGACGACAGATGACAAACTAACCACCACAACAACTAAATGGCATTGGTACATGAAGGGAATGTACAGGTCATGCACGCACAGGGCAAATGTGCAGCTACCTATCCCAGCCCATTCTCATTCCCAAGCTGTCAAATACTGACACTTTGTCACGTAATTTGGAGCATTAAACTAATGTTGAAGGCATCCTTTAGTGTCCATAAGATACATCTGTTTTTTTACTAACGCCAATATAAACCCATTGGTTGCTTTTGATGCCAAAAGCATCGATTTTTTGACAGGAGACTGCTGTTTGTCCCCAGTGTGAAAGAAGAGTCATCTCTGTTTAAACATTATATTACGTGAGTTATGTGCAGGCCATGATGAATTTACGTCATGGTATATGACATCTTACCATAACCCTGCAGCAAATGTACTTTGTTTTAAATCAGATCTTTTTTATCTTAATCTAACCAATTAGTTTGTTTGTGTAAACCTAACCGTGACTGTTTCAGAAAGTTGAGGAAAGGTTAAGGTGATTTACTCAGGAGACTGCTGTGAGTCACGTTTATCACGATGATAAAAGATGCCTTCAGCATCAATGTGAGATGCCAGGGGATGTGACAAAGTGTCGGCATGTGACATCCTGGGAATGAGAACAGGTTGCCTTTTCATACAACCAAAGCTGAAAGAGTCAGAGTTTAAACAGAGGAAGGTGAGAGATGGTTGTGGAGATGAAGGATTTCCTCTCGGTTGAGCACCTCTTTGACATCAGCCTGCCACTGAACATGCTTCTCTAGCTGAGCAGTGCGCTGTGCAGAGGTTGGTTGGTGCCATGGGCGGATCTATGGCATAGGGTGGCAACTGCCACCCTAAAAGAAAGCCATGCCACCCCTGCTGCCACCCCAGTTGGCAGCAATGAATTCAAAGAAAAGTTATGGCCAATTTGCCTTTTTACGAGTGCGAATCTCCAATATCCGACTGCGCTGAATGCAGCACCAGATAATGCCAGAGCAGTAAAAGACTGCTTTGTTTGGAAAACTGAGTGGAGCCAGAGGGGTAGCCTATTCCAGGAAGCGGGTTTAGTGAAAACTCTGAGTATGTTAACCCTGAAATGAGGGAAACTCTGGGTTTTCAGTTCCAGAAAGAGAGGTAAATCAAACTCTGAGTCAATCACCATGGCAACTAAGTCTGTGAACAGGTTAGGTTTTTCTCTGTCTCCTCCCTCTTGCACGCTGTTTCATTTCCTCATTCATTCAGTCCGTGTCAAAGCTTGTATCGAAGTGCATTCATTAGCGGAGATTTACCGTCTGTCACAGTCTAAATCCTGCTAGATATTAGTTTGTTTCTCAGGACTGTCTTAAGTTACTGAATTTATGCACAGCAGTCGCTTCTTTGGACATCAGTTTTTGTCTTAAACATTCAAATATTACACAGCGAGAATTCACCCTCAGCTCAGAATCAAACCTCTGTCCTTTTATTATTTATTATTTTTTATAACACTGCACAAGGATCAGACTGTCAGTCTGTTAGAGCAGCTCGACATGTTTATTGCACATAATGTGTAGGTCTAATTATTTAAATTTTAAAAATCGGTATGAAGCTTTAGACACATACTATAAATGACTTATGATCTCTATCACTGACGTCATTGGTCACATTGATGGAACATATTCCTATAGCGTAATATTGGGGATTATATGTTAATATTTCTCAGTGAGCAATGGTGCAGCATTTCAGTGTCTTTAAATTTACTACATTTGTAGCTGAAATAAAGTCACTGAATGCTGTTGAGTCAAGATACAAATAGATGTCCAACATTTTAAAATCTACTGTATTTTAACCTCAACGTCTTTTCAAGTGCAAATCACCAAACATATTATTACTGGGTCAGACTGTGAGTTTACAGTCATGTCTTTATGTCTTTGACGTATAGCCTAACCTATATGTTTTAAATCTTCCTATTTTTCAGTTGCTGCCTCCTGTGTTTTTCCCCATCAGATTAAATCTGAACAAATATATTATTATATATTATTAATATAATGTAATTTATCTACAGCCTGATACACAGTCAGATTCCACCACTTTATCTTCATCAAGGAAATGTAAGTCTGATAAATGATGAATAAAGAGACAACACTGAATAAAACTTCTTTATTAACTTTATGGTTAACTTATTTACACTTTCCTCGCTCTGACTCAGGCTCTTCTTTTAAAGATAAACGTGCACCGTCTGCTACACATGCATTAATATCTCTACATCCACTGGATTAAAATGGAGGCGCTGTCTTTGTGAGTGAACATACTCAGTGTTGACAGAACTAACTCAAATCAGCTGTTCTGGAACCGCTAACTCAGAGTTTCCCATCTCAGGGTAAATCAACTCAGAGTTCAGGGTTAGACACAGAGTTTGTTGAACCTCCTTCAACACTTATTGCTAATATGAACTGTTTCACATGAAACCTCAAATGCAAGACACTGATTGCATGAGATTAAGTTTGTCTGTATGAGTTTGTAAATGGCAGTCTGTGCCCTTATGTAGTGTGAACATACTATTTCTCATCAAACTGTGATAACTGTGATTATATACGTCTGCCATATGTTGCCACCCCTCAAAAACTCCTGCCCCCCTCTTGCCACCCCATAAATATTTTTCTAGATCCGCCCCTGGTTGGCGCTCTCCATGATAGACAGGAGTTTGGTCAGGGTCTTTCACTCTGCAACTGACACCAGATACTCCAGTTCCATGCCTACCACTGAGCCTGCTGTAGGAGCATACAGCCTTCCTAAACTCTCCAGATTGTGGACTACAAGTAAACAGACAATGAGAAGGCCACAAGCGAGGGTCAAATGTTTATTACCCTGCCCCCGAGCTTACTCCGGTCAGGAGAAATGCCCCCTCCAGACATCCGGGTGCCAAAAGGGGGGTAGAGTTCATTTGTGGTAGCTCTTTAGGTCATTGACTTGTATTCTTGCTCTTGTTGCTCCTCTTCTTTTTTTTATATCTTCTCTCCTGTTTTTATGTTTTGCGTACGCCCTTTTGTTTTTGTTTTTTCATTTTTGTCTACTTGCTCTTGCCGAATCTTACGTTTTAGCCAGTTACAGTTCCTGCGTAACTCTTACTTGTTCACCATCAAAAGGCACCATTAAGCTTTTATATTTTGCTAATCCAGTTTTCTTTAACCTCCAGTGCCTTCAGTAACATTATACTTGAAGTGACGAAGCCAGCCGATTTTAACATTTTTACGTGCGTTAATAGCAGGCCTGGACTGGCCCACGCGAGGACCAGGAAGTTCCCCGGTGGCCTGGCCCGCAAGTGGTCTGCTCTGGCCTGCCTGTTTTTTTGTTTTTTTTTGTTTTGTTTTTAAGGCGCGCTCTGCAGCGCAGGCTGTGCAGCTCAGGTGGCTGTGCCAGCTGGCAGAGAGCCCGCCCGCTGTCAGAAATGTTAGGTGCTTGTCAGCATTTTTCACAACGATTGGTCAAAAAGTTTTTGTTTTTTTTGTAGATTCAAGACGTGATTAGTTTGTTTCGCTTTCCGCCCGCGCCCGCCACCAGATCAGCGCGCCAGTAAACTGAAAGCAGTTTGGTTGTGGAGAGTCAGGTGGAGCAGAGAGCAGATCGTGTGTAGCTACGTGTGCTTGTGTGTGCAGACTGTGCGGCAGGAGCTCTGCAGTTCAGCAGGGCCGTTACAAAAGACCGCAAAAAGAGGAAAGGTGGAGCTGAACGAGAGAGAGATGGAAAAAAAACAGGGCCATTGAGGGGGAGGCGGCCAAATGTCATAAACTTACAGATATGTTACTGTTGCTTTGAATATGGGTGTTGCCATATTGATTATGATCAGCTGACATCAAAATGATCTGCTGACAAAATAATACAATCATGTTGTTTAGTTCAGCATAATACCCATTCATATAGGAGTCCTGGTTTATTGAGGGGCACATTTGGTGAGGGTAGGGAAGAGAAAAGCACTGGAAGGGAGGACTATGAGTAGGGTTGCTGTTACAGTTGTGTTTAATATGTTGTTGTGTGACTGTCAGTCTGGAATAATGAGCTTTGGTGATTACTTAGCCCATATGTGTGCCCGTATGCACATGCACATGTGTGAGCATGTAATGTATGGATTGGGTGGCCTGGGTGGATGTATGACTCCCGGCCTGAATTTTTGTCCCAGTCTGGCCCTGGTTAATAGTAACTTTGATAACAAGATTGAACGGCCAACAATATTGTTTTCAACTTTATTATAAGTGAGTAATCATAACAAAGTAGACAAGTGCCCGTTCAACCTGCCTCTTCACACCAGCTTCATCGGAACCAGTGGCCGCCAACCACTTGTCTCAGTGGTTCTGTTGCCAAACGCAGAGACTTTCTGCAGCTTAAGAGAACCAACTTTTGAGGGTCACCCAAGGGACGTCGCCGTCAGGCTCAACCGCTCCTCCACCACTGTGCTCCAGCCAGTTTCATTCTGCTGGGAAGTCCGGGAGCTGCCAAGCAACAGTCTGGGGCCCCTCCAAGAGAAACGTCCGCCTGAATCAACGCTGCTAAGAAAGTAGGAAAATAATTTCTCTGACTCCAGGCCGCTGCTGTGTGGTAAAAAAGTTGATGTCAAATAGGAGGCTTAATTATTCTGGTTGTAAGTTAGATTTCCTTAGGTGAATGGTTTTGCGCATCCCTGCGCATCTTATCTATAGTCACATACTCTCTCACTATCGCCAAACTAAATAACTCACACAAGTATTACCTCTCATTTCAATCCATACATATACATATATATATATATATGTATATATATGTATATATACTGTTGATTTTGTGTTATTTCATATCATTATCATTTGCTATTCATTTACTCAATTGTTAAACATTTAGCTTAAATAAATCTGCATTTATCGCCACGTTGTTGCCTGTGTATATTTCTTTTGAACAGGAGCTAAGATCACTGTATTGAGAATTCATTACCCAGATATTTAGATTTATTTGTTACTGACAAGCATACTGACGAATTAATAAATAGTTTATGCAGCTATTAATTTGATTAGTCATTTCCCTCATTAGGAGGGTGGTGCCCCAAACTTTATTATGAGTGCAAATATTCTATGTGTTTCCCTACATGTCCAGTGTCCCGTGTGAGGCATAATCAAACCATTGTTCCTATAAACAAGTTATATAAACAGACAAACCTTGGCGACTTTAATGGCGATAGTGAAAATGAATTTCCCTGATAGCCCCTGTAAGGTTTATCATATTATTTATTCATTTTACTTCTGGGGGTAAAACACTTTTTTCAAATTATAACCTTTGGGTGGATCACGCTAAACCCAAAAGCTAGATGATGTGAGTCCTCGTGTTGAGGCTATGGTAAATTAGATTGTGTTATAACACTGAACTTAAGAGCTAAAACTACGGTAAACCTTAATGTTTCAATTGCGGTGCTGCTGGCATCTGAATCTCTCAGATATCTGAAGCGTCACCGCACGCATCAAGAAAAGGCCTATTTGACACATTGATTGCCGTGAAAGCGGAGTCATAATTGTGTCCTGTTTTAATTAAGCTTTGCTGTGATACTCCAGAAAGTTATCATTAATTCAGATCCTCTGTGTCTTCTGGTTAGATTAGCTACCTAGCCGAGACAGCTGTGAGACAGCAGCGCAGGGGTTAAAGTTGTTACGCACTGACTATATATATATATATATATATATATATATATGTATACATATATATATACATACAGTATATAGTACTTCCTCAGAACAGCACCGAACAGGCTATTCTGCCCAATTGCATTGCAGGCTTAAAATCAAACAGTGTCCTCTTTGCTTGCTTTGCCTCATTACATTGAATTTACAAATTGAACAGCGCCCTCTGTTCTGCCCTCAAAGGGACTATAAGAAGACCTGGATCCACAATGCCTCTTCACGTTTTTCTAATGTATCACAAACTGAATGTCTGACCTCTACAGGACCCAAAAGAACGGACAATGGAGTCATATGTGCCATTCAGTACTCACCTGTATCCAAAGACATTGAAAAAACACTGGCACATTGTGGAAAGGGACCCTGTGCTTATGAACTGTTTTTCAAAACCCCCTGGAATAGTACACAAACGACCCACGAATCTGCAGAACATGTTGGTGAGGGCGGATCCCCCCCCCAACCACCACCATCTCATTTTCTGAGTGATATACCCTCTGGTAATTATCCATGTGGTCGCGGTCAACAGTGTAATTTTACTCATAAAACCAATTCATCATCCTCAAACAGGAAAAAAAAAAATTATCAATGGTATCATCACATGTTCAACTTCTAATGTCATATACATGTTAAAATGCCCATGTGGACTGTCTTACATTGGGAAAACTACAAGACCTCTGAAAACCCGCATAACAGAACACCGCAACAACATTAGGAATAATGTAGCTTCTAGTCCCGTGGCTGTACATTTTTCTAAAGCAAAACGCAATATTTCTACTCTTACAGAGGGGGGACATAAAGACCTTGCTGCTTAAAAGGGAATTATTCTGGATACAGACGGTGGGCACTTTAGCTCCCAAAGGGCTCAATGAAGAATTTGACATCAGACCTTTTCTGTGATTTGTGTACTGTGTTTTTCATGTGGTTCTGGCTTATCTGTTTTCATCTATAATCTGAGTGCAGTGTAAGGTGTTTCTATTTCCCTGACTAAAAGTTTACATAGGAGGCGCCTCTTATAGATAGTACAGTATGACGGCTTCAAGCCTGAGTCCTTGTTTGTGAGTAGGCCTACTTCTACTTTGGGGTATGTGTAAAATATGTAAATTGTATATATATATATTTTGGATAATATGTCTCTATATTTTCAATGCAAGTGTGGACTTTTTGGGCTATTATGTATTCACTGGTTTTGTACAATATGATGTCAATTTTCATATTTATGTAGGGTGATGTTTTTAACATATGTGTATTCTAGATATGTGTGTACTCAAGGTCACTTTTCATGTTTATGCTGGACTATTGTATTTATATGAATACATCTTTGTCTGTATTTTTTCTTTTTTTCATATGTCTGGTTTGCACACAGCTGTGATTCATCTCACTGATCACGGTGGGTATTTAAAGATGACGTTTCTGGTTGTATCTTATTACAAGTCTGAGGAGGAGCCTGCGTTGCTCGAAACGTCACTTGACAGAAAATAAATCATAGATTAATGGGAGCTCTATCGGTGTGCGGATCATTTTTTTCTTTTTTGATGCATGTTAGAAGTTTATGATCGAGCACCCTTTCAATATTTCTTAGGTATGTGCGTGTTATTATCTTTTTTCATACGTAAAACCAAATCATGACTCAATCATTTCATTCACATATAACATCTGAAATATAATTTTCATTATCAAGCCAATAAGTCAGTAAACAAACAAACAATATCTTAGTTCAGTTAACGAATTCCCTGTCAAAACAAACTGTCTGATAGAAAATTAAAGAAGATAAAATTCTCTCAATACAGCATAGACTTAAAAAGATATTGATTTCTTTCCGTGGCTAAAATACATTTTGTTGCTGGCCCCGCAGTAGATTGCGCAGCTTCTATGACAGACTCCAGCCTGCTTCTCCATACTGGGGGCGCGCTGACCATCATACCTGACTGTGGATAGGTACCTCATACAACCCCACTTTAAAAAATCCAAAGTATCCTTTAAGATGAAACAATATACACTTTTGGGGACCTAAGTGGCTCCATGATTTAACAATGTAAAAGGAGCTTGTTTACATAAACAGTAAATTTAATTTAACTCTTAAAGTACATTTGGCTGGTAATAATGTGCTTTTGCTTAAAGGTCCAATCTTTATAATTTAGGGGCATATATTAGCAGAAATTGAATATAATAATTACACTGAACAAAAATATAAATGCAACACTTTTGTTTTGGCTCCCATTTTTCATGAGCTGAACTCAAAGATCCAAAACATTTTCTATACACACAAATGACCTATTTCCCTCAAATATTGTTCACAAATCTGTCTAAATCTGTGTTAGTGAGCACTTTTCCTTTGCCGAGATAATCCATCCCACCTCACAGGTGTGGCATATCAAGATGCTGATTAGACAGCATGATTATTGCACAGGTGTGCCTTAGGCTGGCCACAATAAAAGGCCACTCTAAAATGTTCAGTTTTGCTTTATTAGGGGGGTCTGGGGGGTCAGAAAACCAGTCAGTATCTGGTGTGACCACCATTTGCCTCACGCAGTGCAACACATCTCCTTTGCATAGAGTTGATCAGGTTGTTGATTGTGGCCTGTGGAATGTTGGTCCACTCCTCTTCAATGGCTGTGCGAAGTTGCTGGATATTGGCAGGAACTGGAACACACTGTCGTATACTCCGATCCAGAGCATCCCAAACATGCTCAATGGGTGACATGTCCGGTGAGTATGCTGGCCATGCAAGAACTGGGATGTTTTCAGCTTCCAGGAATTGCGTACAGATCCTTGCAACATGGGGCCGTGCATTATCATGCTGCAACATGAGGTGATGGTCATGGATGAATGGCACAACAATGGGCCTCAGGATCTCGTCACGGTATCTCTGTGCCATCAATAAAAAGCACCTGTGTACCACTCGATCCACAACGCTGACATCAGCAAACCGCTCACCCACACAACGCCACACACGCTGTCTGCCATCTGCCCTGAACAGTGAAAACCGGGATTCATCCGTGAAGAGAACACTTCTCCAACATGCCAGACAGCATCGAATGTGAGCATTTGCCCACTCTAGTCGGTTACGACGACGAACTGCAGTCAGGTCGAGACCCCGATGGGGAAGATGAGCATGACGATGACGATGAGCTTCCCTGAGATGGTTTCTCACAGTTTGTGCAGAAATTCTTTGGTTATTCAAACCGATTGTTGCAGCAGCTGTCCGGGTGGCTGGTCTCAGACGATCTTGGAGGTGAACATGCTGGATGTGGAGGTCCTGGGCTGGTGTGGTTACACGTGGTCTGCGGTTGTGAGGCCGGTTGGATGTACTGCCAGATTGTCTGAAACGCCTTTGGAGATGGCTTATGGTAGAGAACAGCTCTGGTGGACATTCCTGCAGTCAGCATGCCAATTGCACACTCCCTCAAAACTTGCGACATCTGTGGCATTGTGATAAAACTGAACATTTCAGAGTGGTCTTTTATTGTGGCCAGCCTAAGGCACACCTGTGCAATCATCATGCTGTCTAATCAGCATCTTGATATGCCACACCTGTGAGGTGGGATGGATTATCTCGGCAAAGGAGAAGTGCTCACTAACACAGATTTGTGAACAATATTTGTGAGAAATGGTCTTTTGTGTATATAGAAAATGTGTTAGATCTTTGAGTTCAGCTCATGAAAAATGGGAGCAAAAACAAAAGTGTTGCATTTATATTTTTGTTCAGTGTAGAATAATAAGGATAATAATATTCATAACTATTTTGTCATTAGTTTGTTATCACCAAAAACTAAGAATCAGTATGTTTACATTACCTTAGAATGACCTGTTTATATCTACATACAGAGCAGGTCCTCTTCCACAGAGTTTCCATGCTTTTTCTACAGAACAGACAATGCAAACATTGACTCCAGATGCGGCCATTCTCCTTTATTTGTTGGCAATGTTGAGGGTATTACTGTTAAGCCCCAAATGTAATGTGTAAAAATACACTGATCACCAAGAATATAGTGATGTTGCACATCAAATTTAATTTAACAGCAGAACCTCAGCTACACAGCTGTAAAAACCCTGTTTACATGCCCCAAACACAGCTCAAACAACAATTAAATAAACAACAATGACCCCAGGAAGAATAGCTGCGGCTTTTTTTGCTGTCACTAATGGTGGATCCAAATAAACTGAGAAACTGAAACTGAGAAACTGAGAAACAATAACTAACTCCAACAATTCCAAACAGCACCGTTCATCTCAAATGAAAGCTGAGCTCCACTCTTTACACAGTATGTATAAAATCACTCTACCACAAACCATCAGAGAGCTACAGGCCAAAGAACAACAGAAATCTTTTTGCCAAAATATATTTGTAATATCTCTCTTATCTTGTTGTTTTCGTGAAAAGGGCATTCTGCTTTTGATTCACACTTCATTCCCATTTTACTGGATGTGGTCCATCATTCAAATGAATCTGGGCTGAAAAAAAGGTTCCGGTGGAACCAAAACAATGACCACTCACAGCAGCCGACATCTCCGCACAATGTGTTCTGCTGACTCTGATTGGCTTACAGTGCTGTCAATCTCGTTTTGGTGGGTATAGCATCATTCTATTGGCTCTAACAAATCAAACGAGGTGTCAATCACTCAAATCAGCCAAGCCGTCACGGAGATACGGGCCTCCAAAGCTCAGAATAGAAACTCAGTTTCAATTGTAGTAGGTGTGTATTGGTCAGTTTGAAGTGGGAAATAAAGGAAAAAAACAAAACGGACAGTTGTATGTGTATATCCTAAACATCATTAGGGATATACAGAAACAAAAAATGAAAGATATAGGATTGTACATGACAAAGATCACATGCAAACATGGAGCAATTTTGGAGAGCTCGCCTGAATTTTCTGTACTAAAACCTCTCTAATATTGTTCTGCTTCACTCTATCAGAATCAGCCTTTGCAGAGTTAATGTTCACATAGGTTGCCTTTACACTACCATGTCTTGATATCCAATTCCTATTTGTTGCCTATATCCAATTTCTCCTGACTATTGTTGACATGTTATTCACCTTATTTTTCACGGAAACATGGAGGCAAAACAGAACGCAGCCAGCTTCCGTTTTTTTGTGCAACACTTCCGGTCCAGCACCCTTGACCACTGTGTATATGTCCCACGGTATTTGCTACAGTGACATTACTGCACGCATGGAAATGTTTACATTACTGAAAGCAATTTTAAGGACTAACTTTAAATATTTGAAGTTAATTGTTAAAGAATAAATCACCTGGAAAGCTGGCGCTGCTCCACATAATTTAAAAGGAAACTTAGCCTACACGGAGCGGTGGAAATGTTCGTGCAGCTGCAGATGGGTGCCACTGGATGACTGATGCATACATGCTGATTCAGGTGCTATCAGAGCAGATCCGTGCATCACTATGGCTTAGTAATCAACTCAGTCAATAAAAACAACCCGTCCTGTGTTAGGAGTGTATGTCGCTGACAGATAGAAAGAAAGAAAAGAAAAAAAAAGATAGAAAAGCAACGTACACCTCACATATTTATTTCTCACAGTTGCGCACACGTTTGGCTGGCATGCAGACGCACCGTCTGTGTGTCTGTGTGCTGAGGGTGCGAGCTACAGCTTCAGCTGCTCAGGTAGAGAGTCTGTGTAGCCAGGTGTTGGGAGTTGGGAGTTAGAGTACTTTGATTACTTTTTGCAGTAACGAGTAACGTAACGCGTTAGTTTGGTGTTAGAGTAATCAAATACTTAAATACATTTTCAAACAAGACATCAGTTACTTCCGTTACTTTTAGAACACTGGTCCTTCAGCTCCGAAACAGCAAGGGCTGTCGTTTGCTTCTAAAAATGGAGATAACGTTAAACCTATCAGTCTGAAAGAAGCCGCGGAGCTTGTGGCTCGCTACATGGTCGGAGAAATGCTGCCATTGTCTACAGTGGAGTCTAAATAGGTGGTGGAGGACTCGCTGACAGACATATTTCAGACTCAGGACTTGCATTATGCCTGGTACACGCTATGCGCTGGTACTCATCGGTCGTCTTTCACGGCGTGTGTGATGTCATTGGGTTATTCTTGTCCTATTTTTATTACTTTCACTATTATTTGAGTCACTGTCAGAACTGTGTCTGTTCATGTGCCAGCCGACATGTTGTTGCTGTTGTTTGCTAGCTTGATGCTAATGACAGTAACGTTAACTCAGCGGGTTGACAAAGTGCCTCTGCTGTTTCACACCATCATTTCCCCCTTTTACTCTGTGTGGTAACACAGAGTAAAAGTGCTGGAGTTACTTTTCTCAGGGAGTAACGTTGGAAGTACTTTTAAAGTAATTGAGTTACTTTACTCAGGGAGTAAGCAGTAAAGTAACAGGTTACTTTTTTAAAAAGTAACACAGTAACGTACTTTGATTACTTTTAAAGTAACCCTTACCCAACACTGTGCAGAGATATATTCATTTCATTATGGGTATGCAATTTTTGAGCAGAGGCCTATAAAATAGGCTGAAGGTTTTTAAGGTTTAGCACTGACAAAGTGATAAAACATGTTACTAACTGAATTTTGAGTAATATATTATGAGTAATATAATATTCATTCATCTACACTGATCCACACTGCTCCACCTCCACCAGTGCGCCACCCTGATAAAATATCATCTGAAGGTTATTGTGTCTTGTCATGTCATTTCAGACTACATTATGGAAGGGTGCCAGTGTTCGGCGCATCTGGGTCATGCCGTACTGTGCATTATCACTTTCAGTGTGTTTCCATTTATATACCAACCAGTGTTGGGCAGTAGCATTAGGGTTGCCACCTTGGATTTGTGAAAAAAAGGGACACTCGACCAAATGTTTGAGGCGGAGGGCTCAGCCATTATTACCATTCAGACTGACCAATGAACATGAAATGCGGACATAGGAGACCAGATTTGTCATCATTCCATGTCCTTCTATGTGCCTGTATTTTATATACATTTTTATATCAATGAAAAAAACAAATCTGTGTGACTAAATTCTTACATTTTTACATGTATCTCAGCATAGCAAGTTGGAAGTTGACATATTCTGCCATATATGAAGAGGGGAGACTCTCTGGAATCTGGCAATATAAGAACCATGATGGTGGGACATTCTGTCACTTCACAGCTGTCCAAAACATGTGGTTTGTGCCAGGCGGACATGATTGCCATATTTTTTCATTATTGCAAGAAATTCCATTGACTCATTCACAAGTCAAAAATGTGTTTTATCTGAAAGAAACATACAATATTTACATTAAAAATAATAGAAAAATAGTCAACCAAGTGCAATGATGTCCTCCAAGATAATATTTGCCACTTTGATTGCAGTAAAAAAAAAAAAAATTGGGCATGGGGGTGGCACGTGTCCCCCTCAATGTATATGGTGACTACTGCCCTGTCAGCATGCATAATTAGGCCTCAGTTGTCTGGGTACGCAAAGGTGAAGTGGCTGGTCTTGTCATACAAAGTTTGATGGAGTGTCAACTGGACAATATGGAGATATTTGCATCTTGAAAGCTGGACCACAAATGTGGATAGACAGGGAGAAACACAGGCAAGCCTAAGATGTGGTAAGATACGATATTCCTCACGATATGAAGTGACTGATAACAAGAGCAGTATAATGGGTTGAAAAGAAATTCGTCAGGTTTTTATTTGGTGGACAATTGATCTGTATTTATAGCATGATGGGATGACAGCACAATGATGTGTGATATCATTGGAAAGCTCTGCTCCTGCACTGTCATGTGATATGCATGGCATTTCTGTGCGACCCTGCATTCGCGAGTAATTCATCCAAGAGTAATGTGTGTGCAGAGGTGTATGAAAGCTCCGTTGTACATAATTTTAGTGTAACTTTATCATTTTTTTTCGCTGTGAAAACATTCGGAAAGCTACGATTCTGCTGTTTCACATGATATGCATGGTTTCTCGCTATGACGCACGGTCGCGGAGAAAAACCATAGAGAAGAACAGGTGTGAATGTGGACGCACTATGCGTCGTTCTGGATGGACTCCTTGGCCTGCTGCTGCCGCATTTTCCCCAAAAAACGGGACAAATTGTGTCCCGGGAGAGATTTTTTTTTTCCAGGGACAGCTGATGAAAAAAAGAGAACAATTCTGGGAAAAACGGGACGGGTGGCAACCCTAAGTAGCGTCATTACAGTAGCGGACGTTTGTAGTTTAACTACATTTCTCAGTAGCTTGGTGGTAGCGTCGCTGTTTTCTGAGTAACTTGTCAGTAGTTAAGCCCTTTTATTGATCACTTAGCGCGGTAGCGTCCAAACAAGCTACATTTCCAAAATCATTTCTGAAGTTCAAACGAGCCGGAGATTTCTGTTACGGACTGAAATAAAACTGTCACCGTCACCACACAGAGTCACTGATGACGCTGATGTGACGACGCTGGTACATGTAATGTTGCTCTGCTGCCTGCAGACGGCAGCACACACCACTTGATGAGAAAATGGCAGAGGGGGAAGTTGGAGAGGAGTCAGTGGGCGGGGAAGGTTTTACTGCTAAGAAGTCGCCATGGCCATATCTCAACAACTATGTGAGTGTAACTGAAACAACAGACAGAAATTACGTGCTCAGGTGCTTACTGTGCAACCCAAAGAAGAAGCTGCTTTCAACTTCCAAGATGTCGAACTTAAGAACACACGTTCAGGTGAATAATTTTAACACGACTGCCAACAAAGCTAACCATAACAATTGCAATCTGCTGACACGAACCTACTAGCAACTTCCCAACAGCTAACACCAAGCAAGCTACAATTTTACCGTTTGTTGGAAGGAAATTGATAAAATTAAGCATGGGAAAGTAGGGGAACCTTAAATAACTTAAATAAACAAATACAGTAAAGTTACATGTAGGAAGGAGGAGGTGGGGAAGCATGAGGGAAAAGAGGAAAAGTCAAAAAGTTGACATTTCTCGGAGATAATACTGTTTTCCCTGCAGAGGGTAACGTTACAACACAGGGCTTAAAGCTCTCCGACACCATACATGATTTCAAGTGTATAGTATTAAATTCATGTAATACTTAATTCAATACATTATACACATTTTCTCCTGGACAACTTTGCAGACTCACAAAACTGTTATTACTCCTGTGTGCAAAAAAAGCAAGTCTGTACAAAATCAAAGTGGTTAAATGATTTGCTTGAAATGTATAGGCTAGTTATCACTACTAGTACATAGTGGGCGTAATATAGTTGTAGAAAATAAAGTTGGAGCACTTAATTAATCCCAAAGGGAAATTAAAATGTTAAAGCAGTTACTTGAATCAGAACACAAAAAAATAAGGTAGTACAAATACAAAAGCCTGCTCAAAAGAATTGAACTTTGATTTAAGAAGTGATTTTGAATCCAGTCCTCAGTGGGCTAATGATTTTGGTTTCCACTGACCATTACACATTAAGCATCTGCTCTGGGGCATTAGCCTGTCGCAAGATCACAGGACGCCACACATATGATGTCTTGGCTGAGATGTTGGAAGACGTGCACAGAGATTTCAAAATAAAAGACAAGGTGTCTGTGACAACCACAGATAATGGCTCAAATTTTGTGAAGGCTTTCAATGTCTTTGCAGAAGTTCAAAGAGCCATTCAAGACAGAGAAGATGATGAAGAAGGAGAGGAGGAACACTTTGTCTTCATAAATGTTACAGACCTCTTAAATGAAACGGAAGAAGACTGCAGTCTCCCACCTCATCAGCGATGTGCCTGCCACACCTTTAACCTGCCACATAGACATTGAGGATGCTTTGACCCAGTCAGAGCCCTTTGAAAAAATATTGAGATCAACGATTGGCAAATGCCAGGCACTATGGAACAAACAACATAGGAGTACACAAGCTTCAGACATTATCAAAGACAAGCTAGGCTTGACAGTTCCCAGTCCAACAAGGTGAACCTCCACTTACCACGCCATGGAGCGCTTGAATGCCTGTATCCTGACAAAAGAACAAGAGCTCCAGGAAACCTGTGAGAAGCTTCAGGTGACTCAATTCAAAGCAGCTGAACTCACCTTCATACAGGAGTATGTTCAGGTAAATGTCAGGTTTATTTTTATGTACTAGTGTGCAATGGTTAAAGATCCCTTCCAGACATGCCACACATTTTATAGTTTATATAAAATAATCTACTTTCAATACTTGATGTTTGTTCCACAAAAATGTCGGTCATCTTGTTAAAATCCTTAAAATGACTTCCACTTTTTCTCCCTCATTAAAAAGTCAATAATTTATAAATATGCAAATAATTTTAATTCCAAAAGTTTAACTGCTGGACCCAAGATGTCTCCTACTTCACAGTAAAGTTCATTCAAGTTTACATATCACACTTACATAATCACATTTGTGTACGTTGAATATTGGACCAGAATTGGCTTTCAAACTAGTGATGTCTCAAATCATGCTTGTAGGCCCACCCCTTAAGTGGATTTTCAGTGAGCATAAAGAAACTTTAACTATGGTTCAGGTGCTGTAATCCATGTATCTGTCAAAACATAAATATCTCCCAGGTTATTCACTGAATGTTAAACTACTACTACTATTAGGATTATGATGATTATGAATAATAATAATGATGATCATTATTATTATGTTTGAGTAATTGCTTCTTTTGTGTGTCTTTTTCTGTGCATCTTTTAGGTTATGGCACCTCTGGCCAAGGCTCTTGATGTACTACAGTCTGATAAAATGGCCTACGCAGGAGTGTTGGTGCCAGCAATCTCGATTTCCCTAGAGAAGATGGACCAGATGAAACGTGAGACCAACTTGCATCACTGTAACCCACTGGTAGATGCCATCATCAATGGGGTGAAGAAGAGGTTTGGATACATTTTTCAAGATGCAAGGTTGCTCATAGCCTCTGCAGCTCATCCTGTGTTCAGACTGATGTACATCCCTGGTGAAAAGAAGGCTGATGTTGTGTCAAACCTGGAAGCAGAAGTAAATCTGCGTCAAACACAATCTCTAGATGATCCCACGCAGAAAGAGTGTGAGGACCCAACTGATGACAATGACGAAGTAACTGGATACTTCCCATCACTGTTCTGAATGAAGTCAACAGTTACTTGCAATCAGTTGAAACCAACCTTGCCAATGCATTCCAAAACCTGCCGACAATGAAGAAGGTCTTCCTGAAGTAAAACATGGGTGTCCCCGCCAGCGCAGCTTGTGAGTGACTCTTTAGTGTAGGCAAAGACATTTTCCGACCAAAGAGAAACCGTCTCTCTGATGCAAATTTTGAAAAACTTCTCTTGTGTCATGTGAACAAACATCTCATGTGACAAAGATCAGTGTCCAGCTTGGTCACCTCATCCTCTAGTGAGGATACTGATAAGCGGTGGCAGAAACTTGTTTCCATGAGAGAGAGAGTGAGAGAAAGATCTAGATGGGATTTTCCCATTAATAGATTACATTCAGGATACATTTCAAGACATGCTGATTTGTATCTGACCACACAATGTTCAGAGAATTTCCATATACTACTATTTAATTTCACTGTGGCTATGTGTAATGTGTAATATGAATATTCTGTTGTATGTTTACATACATACACACGCATGTACGTTTTTGACCATGTTTGAATGTTCAGGCTTGCCTATCTGTTTGACTGACAGTTTTATTGATCAGTAGGATAACAGTGACTTGGCACGAAGTTGGTTCAATTTAGTAAAAAGCTTGGATGTGGTTGCACTAGTTACTTTTATTTTGCTGTAGCTTAGCTTGCTACATTTCTGAGGGTGATAGCTTTGATGTAGTGAAGCTTCATTTAATATTAGAGTAACTAGCTTAGCTCACTACACTTTCCAAGTATGTTGCCCAACACTGCCTGCAACATCTACAACGTACCCCGTTCTGCTTGTGCATCCTAAGGTTGCCTGAAAGCCGGGGGGATGAGGAGCTAGCCTCCCGTTTGTTTTTGCCTTGTCCCGGTGTCACATATGGGTGATGTTAGTATGTTGGATGTGTTTCCATTCACATCCCCTACAAATGGAGAGCAATGGCAGTCCTGTTTTAATGCTCTCTACTGTCGTAGCTGGCCGGCACACCAGGAACCAACAGGTGGGTCTTCCAGCTGAGCTGTGCTATTTTGTGGTTAAGGGTCGAAACACCCAGAGAAGGTTGGGCACTGTCTGATGGTATCAGCTCCAGGTTGAAGGCCTCACTTGTTCATGTGGCATGGAATGGAAATGACTCGTCAACACACACGTGCGCGCACACCTACACAAACACACACACACACACACAGTGTATGTATAGAAACAGAAGAAACAGATAAGATAGTGTAGAGTGTGATGTAATTTCTATTCTTAGAAAGAATGTAGGCTAAGCCTTGGGTAAATATGACTGTTTCATTTTAAAATCTGGCTCACAAAGATACATGTCGCCTACACATTATTGATCAATCAGGAAAATACTTAACATCTCACATTCTTCTCTAAATGATGAAAGCAAATGAGCAAAAAAAGTTTTGCTCCTTCCACTCTCTCATAGACAATATGGCTTTGGCTTTGTTTCTTTCCTCCAGAATGAGTACATGAGAAAACAAGACCATCAAACGTAGACAGAGCAAACTTTGATGACTAACCTCGCTCCCCTTCATCTCTTCTCATCCTCTCTCTCCATCTACTGTGTTTCTTCCAACCTCAGGCATCTCTCTTTTGCTGTTGCTCTCTCTCTTACATACTGTACGTATTTATATCATGCTATCTCTGCCTGTTTCTTAGTTTTTTGTTTACTTACTGTCTGAGGGTAAGCAGTAGTGTAGCTGTGACCAACAAAATACTTCTAGTCCACTCTGCTGGTCATTTGAACATAAATTGACACGTTGTCCCACAGTCCACCAGGGGTGGACTTGCCATCTGGCATACTGGGCAGTTTCTTGGTGGGCCAACTTACCTTTTGGCTGACACAACTCATTAATTCATTTTCTAACCACTTCGTCCTCTTGAGGGTCGTGGGGGGGCTGGAGCCTATCCCAGGTGACATCAGGCGAGAGGCAGGGTACACCCTGGACAGGTCGTCAGACTATCGCAGGGGCTGACACATAGAGACAAACAACCCGGGATCGAACCGGCAACCCTCTTGCTGTAAGGCGACAGTGCTAACCACCACACCACCGTGCCACCCAGCTGACACAACTGTCTTCTTTTTTTTTTTTGTGTGACTGGCCAATAATACAGGTAGTTCAGACCACTGGTATATTTTCTTAATTGACACTGGGCTAGGCCAATCACATTTTTAACACAGCCACCCTTCAGAGGAAACCCATTTTGGCCGCTTGTATCTGTGATCTTATTCTTTTGGTCATTACCCAAAGCTCATGACCATGGGTGAGGGTTGGGATGTAAATGGACCAGTGAATCAAAAAGTTTGCCCTCTGGCTCAGCTCTCTCTTGTCCACAATGGTCAGGCGCAGCACCTGCATCACCGCACACACCACATCAAACTGCTGATCCATTTCACACTTCGTTCTACCCTCACTTATGCACATGACTATGTATATATATATATATATATATATATATATGTATGTATGTATGTATATGTGTGTATATATATATGTACATATATATATATATGTGTGTGTCTGTGTGTGTGTGTGTGTGTGTGTGTGTGTGTGTGTGTGTGTGTGTGTGTGTGTGTGTGTGTGTGTGTAACATGTCAGTATTTGACAAGGGGAGTGAGAATGTATGGATTTGATTGGATCACTAAAAAGTGGGTGTGGCTTAGCGAATACAGAGCAATAGCTGAGTAAAAAGGCACATCCCACACTGTTAGATCAGAAGGTGGAATGAAAAAAATTAGACCTAAACCTCAGTGTTTGAAAACACCACTGCTCTGCTGGATACTATGACCCATGGTTCATATACTGCGTGGGGTTAGCTTGTTACCTAAAATCTCGAGTGATTGGAGCCATTTATGTGTAACTTGGGAACTAAAAGACCTCTAAAACAAGGAACCAACAATGCCACTGTGGGAATTTCACCAAGAGAATACACAAGTTCTTTTACAGAGAGAAGGAACAGAGATGTGAATTTCAAGGTGAGGAGGTGAGGTTCTTTGTCCTCACACTGTAAAACAAAAGAACCACACGCCACAGCAAAATCACATGCAATGAAATAGTCAGACACATACACGCACACACACACACACACACACACACAGTTAGCTACAAGAAGAGCACGTGACAAAATAGCATACGGGAGAACCTAAGGAGAGAGAGGAAAAGAACCTATATCAAGTGATCCCCCACCTGCTAGGCTACAGCAATGCAACCATCCTGTTGCCTGGTAGAAAAGCATCTTGCCCACAATATCAAAGCACACTATTTAATACCTGCAGAACAGCTGGTTTACAAGAATAATAAAATAGAGGCCCTCTCCCTTCTCTCTCTCCAACTCCAACTGTTTTACTTTGTAAAGGAGGAGAGCAGAACTGCAGCCTCTATATGAAAGGTAGACAGTGTTATGCATAATATTTGAAAAATGATTAAAAACCAAACAATGGCATACTTGGCATGCCATAAGTTATGGCCTTTTCGCACCGAGTTTGTTTTTTCATCTGAAATTGTCGTACATCTAAAACTAAATACGATCTCATGTTGTGTCAACCATGTTTGTACACTGACTATGAAACTTCCATCTGTCCACCTGATTATTACTATGTGATCTGTAGTAGTAGTAAGAGTAGTAGTAGGCAATCTGAGTTATGAAATGATTCTGTGCACCCTGTTTCTGTTCCTTGTTGCGTATGTGTGCGTATGTCCTGCCGCCACATTTTCTTCAGTGCTTCTTGGTGAAACAGCTCTCTACAAGCTTTGACACATGAAAAAACATTTTTAAAAAATCAAACATGTTCTGAAAACCTTAACGATGGCTGAAAGTTTTGGAGTAATTGTGCAAACATGATTGACACAATCTGAGGTCATATTTACTTAAGCCCCAGTGCCATAACCAGACTGGATGAGAATGGTGACAGCCAGGAAGGTACCTCCAGTGGACAGAAGCAAGAAAGGAAATGTCTGTCAATTTTTGTCTCATATTGCAAATTTTCTCAACGAATAGTATCAAACAATCGGCCTTCCAGCACATGTTTCATGTTTGCGATCAGCCGTATTTCAATCAGGAGAGACAAATTTTTATGTGAAATAATATTTATTAACATGTGAAAGTATGAATAAGAATGGAAAGTGTAAAGTAAAGTCGAAAGTCTTTGGCAATTAGACCCGGTAGAGATGGTTTGATTTAAGGAGGGTATGAATCCATAGTCGAATAGGATTTAGGCAGATTTAAAATTTTGCAGTGGCATTCTGATTGGCTGACAGATCGTGGCAAAGTGTGATTGGATAACTAGCGAACACCCATAGTCAGCTCATCAGAGGGAGTAGTGAGAGTGGAAGGGAGAGAAATGTGAAAGGGTGAGCACGAGAAAGGTCTTCCTGACTGAAGTTGTGTGAAGTTGCTGCTCAAAAATTCAACATGTCCTTAATTTACTGCTTCACATAAAGTTTTTACATAGCAAAATAACAGGGGACTTTTACGTGAAGAATCTATAGGAAATTCAACGTGATTATCACTGAATGAGCGGAACTTTGTTAGCGGATTTTCTTCAATAAAGGTAGGTTTAATAAGGTAAGGGAGGAAGAGTGGAAGCAGAAACAAACACAGTGAGATGTAAATGTCATCACTCAAGACCAACCATCATCACTTCAAGACACATTCTCAAGCAGATAGCCCTGTTGTAATGGAAATGCAAATCCCTGCTGCACTGGGCTTATGGCCCAGACCAAACCAAGCCAAGCCAAGCCAGCCCATGAATGTCGAAAAGGGGTACTAGAGTGGAAGTGTCACTGGCTCCCAAGAGAGATTACAAGAAGGTGCAAACTTAAAAGGGGGGGGACTCACTAATTACATAGCCTATATATGCATGACTGGGCACAGGATGACGTTGAATATGTTAAATATGTTAAATATGTTCCAAAATATACCAAGAGATGTAATGAGTTAACACAGACACACAGCTAAGAACCTGGAAACAATCTCTTCTAACATTATTTTTTGAACATCTTTTTTTGTGTGTGTTTTTGATCCACTGGTTCCCAACCTTTCTGGCTTGTCACCCTTTATAAATAGGGATGCAGGGCGTCGGTGGCTTAGTGGTAGAGCAGGCGCCCCATGTACAAGGCTGTTGCCGCAGCGGTCCGGGTTCAACTCCAGCCTGTGGCCCCTTGCTGCATGTCACTCCCTCTCTCTCTCCCACCTTTCACACTTGTCTGTCCTATCCCTTAAAGGCTAAAAGGCTAAAAAAAAATGCCCCAAAAAATAGGGATGCATGCTCACAATCCCTCATCAAAGGTTGTACTTGTCTATGAGCTGAGAGCAGTTTAACCAAATAGTGTTCCCACATATGTCCTTTTGTTTTATTAAAATGATTTTTATGGCCTGAAGAAGTGAAGCTAAATAAAACAATAACTTTTGCTAATTTTGCTAAGGTTGATCTTGTTAGCCCTTTCGGGGTCAAGACCCAGAGACTGGTTTAAGGCAGTTTGGCACAGCTTCACAGTAAGTGCAAAAGAGATGCTCTTTGTTTTACCAAATTAGTTTTTCCATCAAAATCATTTAAGCCCAAATGTTTCCTGAGTCTCAGCCAGAGTGTAAAGATGGCTGCCAGTTACACAGGAGAGACCACAGCTCTCATTTAAACAATGTTAGTGAGGAGTGCTGCTTGCGGTGACATTACTCACAGGCGGCCCTTCGCCTGCAGGCTCAATGATCCGAAATCAGTCATCTTCTTTGTCCTGATACGCCTCTCACACAAATTGGTTCCCTCTGTGCACATGTATCCGGCCACAGGACACAAATAACTAGATGCAGCTCCCTGTAATAACATATAGTGGACAAAAAAGGCTAGAATTATGGAGGGAGGAATAAAATCACTACTTTCATCTCGCCTGCTGGGGCTGTCGTGCTCTTAAAAAGCCTCTGGTTGGGAATTTAGAATTGTAGCTATGCCTGTGGGGGGCGGGAACATAGGAGAGCAAAAGAACATACATGCACATAGACATTAGTCCTCTGATGCCCCATGGGCACTCACAGGGGGTCGCTTTTCAAAGACTGCAATTTGGAGTGTTTTCAACCTCAAGGCCCTGCACTATTTCATGTTGCTAATATTGGGTGACTCAAGGTCAGTAAATGGTGGGGAATGTTAAGTGAGACACTGAAGGCAGACTTGCTCCTTAAACCATCTGTATTTCCTTTGATATGTTCTTTGTGCAGCTCTTAGCCCAGCAGGAGTACAATACTTTCAGCCACAAAATCAGATGATGAATCATTTTCAACATCAGTAATTAAGTAGAGTTTATGTTAAATTATACACATCAGTGGAACTCCACTCCATTTCACGAGAGAGAGAGAGAGAGAGAGAGAGAGAGAGAGAGAGAGAGAGAGAGAGACACAGACGAGGACTTTATTAATCCCAGCAGGAAATTATACCGTACATACATACAGTTTACTGTACATTTATACATGTTTGAGGTGGACATAATGCAAATAGTGCAAACTACAGTGTATGTAAGTATAGTGTACAGCTGTAGTGCAGTTAGACATCATATAACTGAAAGATGTTAAAAGGTGAATGAGTCCAGGAGAGCGTCTGAAAGCTCACACTACACAACTTGCTGTCTTGTAATCTTAAATCTTAAAATTATTGTGGTTTTCAAACTACATTCCAAGTAAGTTATTGGGCTGATAAAAGACAGAAATATCGTGTGCAATAGCCCACTTTCCACCTTCTCTTCCTCTCTCTCTGTCACTCTCCCTCTCAAACACACAAACACACACACACCATGGAAAGCTCTGCAGCATATTCTCACTTCCAGCTCGTCACATATCACCGCTTTTTCAGTGGACTTTTGACATCTACATGTGGCATGTTAGTTATCCTAGGTGCACCTGTTCTAGGACACTGTGTCAATTTATGCCTGTTACATGCATTATGTGTTTTCAAAATACACTGGCCTTTTCACAGGAAATGTACAGTTTCTGCTTGTTAGATGCACACAGTCTTTTCCAAAATAAAACTATAAAATTGGTTATTTTCTTGTGTCACAAAGACATACAGTTAGGTTTAGAAAAAAAAAATAGCATTGTTTGGCTCAACATTCATTTGGGAAGCGTTTCAATCTGATGCTGTTCCAGGGTGTTATAAACTGATGCCGCCTAACGGTGCATCATACTGCAGGAAAAGGATGCCTTTTTTTTGTTGGTGTCTGACCCAGAAACCACTGACCAGGTGGCAGCATTTGATGACTTTGGAATGAGAATGGGTTGGTTTCTGTCCTTAAACTATATCTTGTGCTCTCATTGGTAGTAGCTTGCTGAAAAAAATCCAGATAAAAACAGGTCCAGATATTCAGCATGTTAGAGCATTGTATGGACTATCTGCGATGCATCGACAAGCCTATCCACTTGCTCAAGCTCTAATTTGCCTCAGATGTGGAGCTTTTGTTGGTGAGCTCCAAAATTGAGTGATAAATCAAGGCCAAAGTCATGTACTTTAAACTACGCATTAGGAGGACACATGATGCTTCACCTCCCAACCCTCCTGTCGTGACACTGAGGGGACTGCTTGTACAGGGAGGTGGCAGCTGGCAGGAAGGACCTCCTGTAGCAGTCCTTGTCACAGTGGAGCTGGATCAGTCTGTCACTGAAAGTGCTCCACTGTTTGACCAGAAGGTCATATAGATGATGTGAGATGTTTTCTATGATGCACAACAGTTTGATCAGAAAGGCCAGCTCTGTTCTGGGAGCCACCCTGGATCTGTTAAAGGTGGTAGTAGAGAAGAGGAGGCTGCACAGTTTGTTTTGGTCACCGGCTCTGATGCCATTGCCTCAATACATTGATGCAAAGATGATCATACTTGCAACAACATGCTGATAAAAGAACTGCAACATCTTGATGCACACATAAAAGGACCCACGTTTCCATAGAAAGTAGAGTCTACTCTGTTCTGCTGAGGTCTATGACCATCTCATTGATTTTGGTCACACTCAAGAGTAGGTGGTTCCCTGTGCACCACTCATCAGGTCCCTGTACCTTGACTCTCAATTTGATGCACCCAACTACTGCAGTGTCATCTTTTTGCAGATGGCAGGACTCTGAGTTGTACTGAAAGTCTGACGTGTATAAAGTGAAGGAAAGAGGCAACAGGACAGACCCTGTGCTGCTCATCACCATGTCAGACATTTAGTTCTGCAGCAGTACAGACTGCAATCTGTCTGCATCCTGTGAATGAATAGAGCCCTGGGTCCTCTCTCATTCTTGTTACAGTCAGACATCTGTGAAACCCAAACTGTGCTGTTTATGTTTGGTTGAGAGTAGGAGAAACCAGAAACCTGAGCTGGGGTTTAAAGAGGGTCTGGCTGTAATTAGGTTGTCCAGGTGCTGAGTTTTACACTCCTCATTTTCTGGAAAAGATGAGGGGGAGCATGGCCCCCTAAACGGGGACGACTTTCCTGGAGGAACAGAGGCCTTCTCTGTCTCAGCTGCATCTGGACTGAAGCAGAACTGAGCAAAGGAGGAACAAGCGCCTCAGCGCAGGCCTCCAGCCAGAGCAGGTAATGCAGAGTTCAACAGGAAATGAAGCTCAGAGTAAGTTCAATCAGGAAGACTTTCTTTGTGTTCCTCCATTCACAATCCTCTCCCTCTCACTCCCACTGCTTCCACCAATCAGCTGTCTATGGGCGTTCTCTCTTCTAGTTATTCAATCAAACTTTGCCACAATCTCTATCAGCCAATCAGGATGCCACTGCAAAACTTTAAATCTGCTCTCTCCTCTGCTGCTGTCAGCTCTCATTTTAGGCAAAATTGCCGCGTCATTGGCACTTTTCCAACTTCTTTTCATCTCATCTCCACCACCACCATTGTCTATGTGACGGGGTCGGTGTTGACAGGGGGTTTTTATGCATGTGTTAATATATTTTGCTGCATGTTTTACTTGTTTTAAGTTGCTGTGTTTGGGTTTTTAGTAGAAATTTATTGGTTTGTGTTTTTAGTGGGAGCTTCTTATTTTTGCTTGCAGTGTTTTTTGTGCAATTGCCCCTGAACGCAACAACACTGACCAAAACCCGAGAAGCAATCAGCAGATGAGCAACAGGTGCAGCACGCTGGATGAAAAAGGAAATAAAAGCAGAAGCACTCAGCAGAGCACGAGGAAATGGGGACACGAGCCGGAGACACGAGCGACGGAGCGGCCACGCGCAGCCATCAGCAGCCATCAGCCGCCATCAGCGACCGACGGAGACATAGCCTGCACTACAGAGACGCCAGAGCCTGAAGCGCAGCAGCCTGTACCCGTTTGGCGAGGATACTCCAGCCTGGGTCGGTAGTTTGACTGCTGCCCGGGAAGATCGTGAGAACCTTTCAACTTTGTTGCGGCGGGTACTGGAAGGCCGGCTGTGGGGCCAGGCAAGGGATGTAATCTGGGCTTGTGTGTGTGTGTGTGTGTGCCCAATACTGGTTCTGGTCTGTTCATTTTTCCCAGGACGACCGGAGCAGCAGATGAGGCGCTGCGGGAAGAGGAGCATCGGGAATCGATCTGGACTAGGAACGAGTTGACGTCTGAGCGGCGGCTGCTGGCGTTCCCACGTGCAAGTGACTCTGGGGCAGAGGGTATTTGATTGGACTTTAATGGACTTGTTTTAGGCATCATCTATTTTATTTTTGTAAAACGTTGCTTTTATTGTAATAAACCCGCCAATATTTACCCTTGGCTTGTTTTTTTAACTGCTCACCCCTGGTTACAAAGAACCTGTAAGCCTTTTAAGAGTTCCAGAGCTCTATAAACTTCTAGGTGGCGTTGTTGGTTTTTATACCATTTCTTTAAATACTTAAATTATTTTTAAATTAATTTAAGTCATTTTTTAAATCGTTCTTAATTGGCATTTGTTTTAATAGTCTTTTTAAAAAGTCTAAATTAACTTCAGGCCATGCAACATCTAGACCCCAAGGAGGAGGTTTCCCCATTCGACTATGGATTCATCACCCTCCTGAAATGATACCATCTCTATGAGGTCTAATCGCCAAAGACTTTTCACATTTTTCATTCTTATGTGCACATGTTAATAAATATTCTCTTTACTATAACAAATGAGTCTCTCCTGATTGAACTAAAGTTCATGGATGTGGAAGGGCCTGGTTGCTATGTCTGTGGAGGTGTTTGTGTTTGTGTGGACAGTAACATAACTGTGGCTCTGTCTAAACTGTGACACAACTCTATATTTATATGCTACATGTTGTATCTCTTTACAACAGATGGATTGTTATGTATTTTTGGGGATTTTCATTTTTAACTCTAGGCGAAGGATTACATCGTGGTTGCAATGTGATCTTTAAAAAACTAGAAATACATTTCAGTCCCTTTTAAACTCCATCAGATGACCTCAGAAATGCATACTATGTCAGGCTAAAAACATCTTGCTTTCCTTGGTTCTCCACCAGCAGCAGCACTGTACAGTAAAACATGTTATTAAATATACTTTCAGTCACATTTTGCATGTCATTATTATCACAGTCAGGAGATACAGAAACACTTGCCTGATTTTCAACCTTATATACACTTTGGTGTTATGGGTGGTATATCTATAAAGCCCTTATCAGACATGGAACATCAAGCATTGTTTGCTGCATATATAGGGTAAAGTGACAGTCTCATTCATGAAATGTGAGCAGGGTGAATTTGTGGTGTTTCACAATACACAGATGCCTTTGAAACATGTAAGTCAAACATAACAAAAGATTAGAAATATAACACACATAGCTAAATGAGTCGGCAGTTTAAAAGCAGATTTAAACTTCAGAGGTTTCTTAAAATGTGAATGAGTTTTTTAAATCATCATTAATCATTAACTCATCTTTATAATTGTGTTTTCCAGATTTCTGGCATTGTTCCCACTTGATTTAATCAGGAGAGAGACCTCCACACATGTATCTTCTGTTTGAGTGGCAAGACTGATAATTTAGCGTTTGGTCAGTAACGTGGGTCTCACAGTGATAGCTGTCAGAATGGACAGCAATTTAATTCTTAATATAACACATACATCACTGTACCTTCTGAGTTTGCAATTAACTTCTCCAGTGGAGGCACATCGCTGTCTCTGTCAGGAATAATTCCTGACAGAGACAATGATAATTTATAGACTTGGTCACAAATGCTCAACACAGTGTTAGTCTACACAAATTCACAACATTTTAGTAAACTTTTAGTCATTATGTTTTCTTTTTATATTTAAACTAATCCAGTGAGGCTAATTCGTGTATCAGAAATTGGAATCAAGGTGACAGGTTATATAAACATTTCATTTAGACAATGTTTTCTACAACATCAAATAATTTCTCTACACTTACAAACTGTCATCTCTCCAGCAGCTTTTGACAGGTTCAAGGGCAGATTTACAAGCACACACTTACTGATCATCATTTAAAAAGCTTAACATTTCTCTATTTATGCTCTCAAAAACGTTGACATCACAAATAACTAATTTGAGACGACTAGGATTTGCACCCAGGTTCACTGTAAACTCTGACTTATCCATCTCACTGTTAAGAAGCAGAGAAATAACTTAACTTACAGCATAGCTGTACTCACAGGTAACTGAGCCTCCCACCTACCTGTCAAACAGCATCAACCCATAAACCTTTTCGTCTGAGTGAAGTCCAGTGGCTGCTCTGCTGGGTCCATGTCAGCCCATTGGTCCAACATCCCATTAGTCCGACAGTCCACGGTGCTGAACGGCTCCCGGCGGGCATATTTCTACCTTGATGGTGCGCCGCCTTGAGGCGGAGCAGGCTCACGGCTTATGTGTTTGCCACTTTCTTTTTCATTTTAACCCACACCATGATCTTTTCCTGACCATAACCAAGTGGTTTTTGTGCCTAAACCTAACCAGACCTTAACCACAGGGCATCATGATGATTTCAGAACAACAGGACTTCAGAACAATGGGTTTAATATGGTCAGAACAATGGGATGTCGGAATAATGGGCAGTTCCCGCTCTGTTGCTGTTCAGCAGCAAAATAGCAGAGCTAACTGCTAACAGTCACCCCTGCAACTAACAAACTCTACAAATCCATTCAGCAGCTCCACCATCCACAGTCAGACACACACGGCTGATTAGTCACTGCTGAATTACAGCTCATAGCTTGCACCAACGGCTGACGCTGCTCCGGTGTGAGTATTTTTGCTGGCTAGCGAAACATACCGGTGCAGACTATTTACTGGAGTTTACCAGCCTATTGCTCATACAGCGTTTGAAGATAATTGCAAGCATGGCCGTTCTTGGCTTTCAATGTCTGATAGTCCACCATTTTTTTCACGTTGTGTCAATGAAAATGAAACATAAATTTTGTCTTAGTTCTTCATATTATCAAGATCTCTTTTTAGCTTGTCATCGTCTCATTTTTATCGTGGTAAAAACTGAACACTGTGGTAATGGTAATTCTAATTGGTAGGCTACTGTTTAAAATTGCATTGTCTCATTTGATGTACATATTGTGTGTTTTGGACTACTTAGCAAACATAATACAATCCAGTTATGGCTGGTTTACCAAGAGGGCAAATCAGGATACTGCCCTGTGGCCCCAGGCTCCAAGGAGCTCCAACAGCCTTAGGTTACACTGTTTCAAACGTTTTTTGGTAATTTGACTAATTGCAAATGTTGTAGGGAATTTGCACCACCAGAGTACAATATTAACTGAGATGGGTCCTGTATTATTACCCAGTCTGTTGGATATAACTTTTAGTGGTTGTAAAATACATTTGCCTTCCTGTGCATATTCCCACATGAATTTGTTTTCTGTCAAATTTACACAAACCAAGTGGCATACAGAAAACCTGCTGCCATTTTCTAGCAAAGGAGTACCCACTGTTTTCTCAGTCTCTGGGCAAATAACAAAGCTGCTATGTGTAGTCTGCTTTGTATACTGAACTAATGGGAACTTGATTGTCAGGACACCTATACAATGCACAGAGGGAGGGAGTTAGGTGGTGAGTGTGATCGGTGGGTGCCAATCAGTAATTTTATGCCCTGGGGCCCACTAATAGGTTTACCTGCCCATGTTATCTACTTTGTTGTTCTGTATGTCAGACGTGTGCTTCATATATAGTATTTAGCTCAGTGGTGAGTCCAGTCTGTAATATCTATCTATAATTCATGATGGAAAACGTGAACAAAAGGCAGGAACCTGTGTACTACAATAATACTCCCCTGCAGAGAATTTATTAACTTGCAAACCAACATATCAGCCCCACTGTGTTCATCAAGGCTCCATGAAAAGAGCAGCTCATGTGTACATTATCTCATCTTCCAGTCTCAACAGAAAGGTGCAGTGTTGGGAATATAGATGGTACAAAGGGGCAATGGCCTGAAAGGGCCCACATTTCCATCACAGAGCAGGTCCCACATCACATCCAAGTTTGATGCCACCGTATTGTTCACGTCAGGGAGATCAAACAAGATCTAAAAATAAATGCTCTGTGCCATAAAATAGATTTGGGCCTTTTAACTGAAGATTCTCTGACAGATTTTGTTAAGTTAAGATGCAATTTTTGAATTGATAAAGACACAGAAAGACACACAATAACTGTTGTCACTGCAATTGAGTTTATTGCCAAAAACAATTTTGAACCTGAACATTAAATCAAATACATGTGTGGCAAATTCGTCCAATAAAAACTTCTGGAAAGATGGCCTTTTAATAAAACTGGGCTGTCTAAGCCGCAGACAGATGCAAATACTTTTGACATTGGTGCCATATGACCAGAGAAAACAGATAAAAATGCTGTGGTATTTGCTTTTGCTCAAGAAGTAGAAAACACACAAAAACCAGAATGCACTGTGCCACACTTGACCAGAAAATGTTCCCGATGATAGGGGGAGTTTGTCCCCTCGACACAGTAACCAGTATGGCGGCCAGCTTTTACCAAACAATCTCGCATTCCAGTTAAGCAGGAAGCTAAAATATGTTTCTGAAAATGTTTGAGGTGAGAAATAGGCAATGCAATCACTGAATCCTGGTTTATATTTGATCAACACTGCTTAGTTTTACAATTTAATCTCAGTTTTTTTTTCAGCCTCTGTTCTTACAATACAAGAAGCAGTATGGCACCAACTTCCTGTTCACAAACTCTTGGATTACAGCCAAACAGAGCATTAAAATGTGTTTTAAAACATTTCAGGTGAGAAATTAGGCTATACAGTAACCGAATCTTGGGCGTCAGTAGCTCAGTCCATAGAGACTTGGGTTGGGAACCGGAGGGTCGCCTGTCAAGTCCCCGTCCGGACCAAAATATGGAGCATGGACTGGTAGCTGGATAGGTGCCAGTTCACCTCCTGGGCAGTGCTGAGGTGCCCCTGAGCAAGGCACAGAGCCCCCCAACTGCTCGGAGCGCCTGTCATGGGCAGCCCACTCTGACATCTCTCCACTTACTGCATGTATAGGTCCAGTTTGTGCATGTGTGTGTTTGGACCTGTGTGTAATTGACAACAGAGTGAAAAATCGAATTTCCCCTCGAGGATTAATAAAGTATATAAAATTGAAATTGAAAAACTGAGTTAAATTTTGATCTGATTTGAGCTGATACATGAGCTGGGAGACCTGGGCACTGGTCAGATGCAGGGAATTTTACCATAGTTCATTTACACATACTATGTGTTATGATACAAAACTAGTTTAAAAACAGCAAAGGATCCTTTAAATCCCAAGGATGGGCACTAGGCTGGTGGTCCCTAGATGGTGATTCTGAATGGTTTTGGTTGCCTGACCTTTTGTTTATTGTCACCATCAGGCCAGGATTTTCACCGATACACAAAAAATATCCAAATCTAATGTGTAGACAACACAAAAAGGAAAGTCTTACTTCTAAGCATCTCTTGATTTCTGTCAGTCAAAGCCCTGTCCAAAGAACATTTAACTGAGATATCCAACAGTAGTATCAAAGGACTTAAGACACCCTGTGAACCAGAAGCTACGCTACTGTGGTGCAGGAGCATAGAGCTATCAGGTTGTGCAAAAAGCTTTGGCCTTTATCCTCCTCTAGCCTTAGTGCTCAATCACTTTAATCTGTCCTACCGAACAAGCGCAGGTCAGAGCCCCTACCTGTGAGACCAGGACAAGTTCCTTTCCAGGCAACTGGGATTTGTAGTCAGCAATTCTCTGAGAAAAATGAGCCCACTCCCAGGCCTCCCCATCCTGTGTTACATGATAAGGTTAATGAGGAAGGCAGGGGAGCTCGGTCCCTGCGATGCTCCATGCTTTCTACCCAGATCTCTGTACCTCCAGAGATGATATCAAGCTATTTACTTTGAACTAGTTAAATCTGAACCCTAATGACCTTACAAATGTCTTGACACAATCTGTGTCGGAGCCGGACTGATGCGACTCTGTGGTTGATGTCCCAGTGGGAAAATGTGAGAAATCAGCTGAGTGTTGTTGTTCTTAGTGTCCAGATGGGGATGTCACTGATGAGGAAAGGTGTGGGGCGAAGCTGTCATAACATGTCGCGTCAGTTAGCTGTTTTAAAGGCATAGGGAGGGGATGGTAAAGATGGGATAGTCTGTGTGTGTGTGTGTGTGTGTGTGTGTGTGTGTGTGTGTGTGTGTGTGTGTGTGTGTGTGTGTGTGTGTGTGTGTGTGTGTTCAGAGAGGAGGTGGCTGTGAAGAGTTCCCAGTGGAACTGATTATCCCCGTTTTAACTTATAAGAGGGGGTGGGGTGCAGGAAGCAAGAGTGGAGATGGTGGTGGTAGGATGCTGTGGCTGTGAACAGCAGGCTAATTAATTACACGTTGGCTTGTGGGAATATTCTGCCTAAATGCCAGTCAGGTCCCTGTGAGGCAACACACTTAACAACTCGAGTGCAGCACACACAGAGACACACATGCTGTAAACACACACACTCCAACAGTTAGGGAAGGGAACTAACAAAATTCTTCAATGTAATTTTGTATTATGATTTGCTGCACACTCTGCCATTTTGGACATTTGTAAAAATCATCTGCTGTGTCAAACTGATACAAATTCTGCACACACTAACACACTGTGAAGTTCAGTGCAGCTCGTGGTGCATATTTCTGTCCAAATCTGACACGAGTCTGAGAGAGTAGTAACCCAACATGCTGTTTTTGATAAGCAACTTTAACAAGCACCGTATATTTACCTGAAAACCTGAGTGCAGAACTGACCTTCTTCCAGGTGCTGTTTGTGTGTAATCCTATCCTCCGTGGGACAAATGTAAAATTCTGGCAGCTCTGCTATGATCAACTTCTCCATATTTACCACCGATATTTAGGGAAGAAGGGAATGATATCTGTCAGCTGTGATTGGTTGGTCCTCATCACATGACATGTGTTGTGCGCTGCTGCATTCCAAAGGTTGAAAGGTTATCTCAGGGCACAGCTGTTGCGCCCTGAAATATAGGGACTTGGGAATGCGTGCCACTGTGACGGCATCCCTCTGGTGTTTGAGCGCCCCTGCAACAATCAATTCAAACGTGAAGTGTGTATGGTCTTTTAGTCCGACTGAAATCGTACTAAATTGTATTTCTCAAAGACTAACACACCCAGATAATGCAATTGGGAGTTGTTTTACTCCTGCATGTATTCAGTCAATCGGACCCAAACTGCCCTCGGCATTCTGTGCACGCTCCACAGTTTCCACTCCGGGCTTTGACCCAGAGTTTGAATAGCATTAAATGTGTAAAAGAGGAAGAAGCCAGTCACAACACTGCGAAATCTACAACTGGAGACATGGATTTTTGGATGGATGAAATCTACTGCACTGTAAAGTTGTCCACCATGGTACCAGTTTGCTGCTAGGTAACCGTCACTAATTTGTTTACAGATGGTTTGGTCTGTGATGTGATAGGTCAAGTGGAGAAAGGTCCAATACTAACAAGTTGTAAGGGGGAATATTACCACCTATCGTAGCGGAGTCGAACATACTTTGGTCAATAAATAAATTCCCCTCTTGTGTTTGTATACTACGACAAGGACAGTAGTCTGATTAAATGGCCTACTCGAGCTATAATTGCGCATGTAAATGTTCTGGATGTAATGTCACTGGAGCACTAAGTTTGTCCAGGACACGCTTTTGTTGTTACCATGGTTACAGCTTGCACGTATACCATGATTACACACAGGGCATCTTGTAAATGACTGTCAAAAGGAACTGGTGCGCGGAGCGGAGTCTGCGCGGTCATAAAATCTCAGTTTTGCGCGCACAGGGCTTGCGGACGTCCGCATTGAGTCCGCGCAGACCTCCCTGGACTCCGCTCCGCGCACCAGTGACTGCTTGGCATGTGTTTTTCACATCAGGGGATTTTTCACGGACATTTTTACAGGAAACTACAACGCGGAAGTGCGCTCGACTATGAAAGCCTGAATGACTGTGGACATTCCTCCCAGAGTCTGCTCCACTTATAGTACACCCGAGTATGCTCACTTAGTCAAGGATAAAGTATCAGCGTAAGCACATAGAGAGAGAGAGAGAGGGAAAAACACACGACTTGTCGACTCCTCCCGGGGGGCGTCGACTTGTGCCACTGACGTCGACGCGTCGACAAATCGACTTTTCTGTTAATGCCCTAGTATCAGCCCACCAGGATTCTTCTCCACCACTATGGACCACCACTCCACTGGGATTCATATTAATGCATTTTGGTGAGAAACATAAAATGTGCAGTAAAACTCTACAGGTACCTTCAATTATTGCATTTGTTTCTTCTGTGTCACTTGTTCCCTTCTGTGTTTGTATCAGCTGCTATGGTGATAGAAAGAGAAGTGACACGCAACAAGGACTGATCTTGAATTAGGGACACTGTGGTTTCAAACACCCCTAACATTTCATACTTCTTTTTATTTTCAGGGTTTCGACCCTGGAGGGCTGAAACCTGATTGTTTTATTTTCAGGAATGTTTTCGCAAATTCCCATAAGGTGTTACATTTCAGACACATGAAATTTTCACCAATTATAATTATTATTATTATTATTATTATACCACTGAGCCAATCAGCACAAAACTAAGAAGGTACCAGCAACATGCCCTAAAAATTCTATTCAAATCTATCACTGAGGGGCACCGAAATGCAAAACAACAGACATGACACAACACAAATCAAACTATAAATCAGAAATTTTTCATCCAATCATGACCAAAATTACATAATAAGTTAAATAATGATGTTGAATCATGTGTGTAAAATTATTGTGAAATCAGTCAATAGGGGGCACCTCAATGCCATTTTAATTTTCATGAAAAACACATTTTTTGACATCTAAAATACAGGTCCCATTCGTATCACATTTTCTGTGGATCATTTTGGATAAAGCTGATCGAAAGTTTTCAAAAGCTTTCTGATATTGGTGATTCTGATATTATTGATTCGAAGACAACAGTTTAGTTGTTCTTGTTCTACATGTAAATTTGTTTGTGCTGTTCCAGTTTTAACATCGCGTTAGCAGCTGCTAGGTAGCTAGCTTAGTCAGTGACTAGCACTGCAGTTAGATTTGATTTCTGTACAGAAATAATGGATAGGCTTACTTTCGTTTGTCATGTATTTGGCAGCTTAGGTTTTTGTGTTGGTGTAATTATGCTTAGAGTGTACAGAGAGATATGTCAACCTCATTTTATATGCATGTTAAGCATATTTAGAAATGTTACTGTTGATTTCTCTTCCACTATGGTTAGACCGGACAAAGACAAATTTAGTAATGCAGTGCACCTAATTAGCTTTGCTAACAAGTTATTTTAGCAGCTACTTTTTTGCTACATACTTGTAAACCATTAATGATAAAATGGTTTGAAATGCTCCAGGAAGTGACTTGTTTTTAAAGGACTGTCCTAATAACTCATTCTCTAATTTAAGCAAGCATAATTTATGTTGAGTGCTATGGGAAGAAGATAATTCAGATGTCAGTGTAGGAAAACCTCTCATCCTGCCCATGCTGTGAAGGGATTTTGGGGAGGATGTTGCGACTTAATCATTGTATGGAATAATGTATGAGGGCTCCTTTGTGGGTTCTTCATGGTTGCAGAGCTACAATGCATGTCATCTCCCTTGCTGTAGATACTGCCAGTGTTTGAGGATTTTGAAGAACCCATGTAAATTCTGTTTCGAAGAGATGAGTCATTTGCAATATGCAAAACTAATTATAACTATAATTCTGGGATAAGTGTTGATTGCCACATCACACTTTTCTCTCCTCCGCCCACAGCGAGGCCTACAACAAGCTGTCCTGTGCTATCAGACGTCCCCTGTCCGTGGGTGGCTGTTTGTGTGTAGATGCTTGCTTCTATTGGTAGCCCCCATGTCTGGAGGGTCCTCATAAGTAGCCTCACCTCCTCCAGTGCCAGGTCTCCTTAGCATTAGCAGACTGGTGAGTGTTTGTTCACTACACACTGATGTCAGTATCCTCCTCCACTCGTCGCAGAGAGGCTGCCTGCTGTGGCTCAGCACAGCAGGATAAAGTTAATGGCTCTGCTCTGTGCATGTGTGTGTGTGTGTGTGTGTGTGTGTGTGTGTGTGTGTGTGTGTGTGTGTGTGTGTGTGTGTGTGTGTGTGTGTGTGTGCGTGCGTGTGTGTGTGTGTGCGTGTGTGTGCGGAGGTCTTCACATGGTAAATGACTGTATCCGAGTGTGGTAGTAAATCTTCAGCAACACACATTAATTCACAGTCAAACCAACAGTGTCATTATGTGTGTTTTAGTGTCTATACTTTGAGCATTTACTCAAGTAGCGAGTGAGTGGAGTGAGCTTTTAGTCCCTTTCAAAATGGCTCTTCAAGGTGGGATTTTTTTATGCTGTCTTGCCACCCTGGCCTTCTGTATAAAAGGTACCATCCTGGAATTGGGGAACAAAATTGTTTGGATAGCCAGCAAGACAGGACCTTGGACAAGACAGGTGTGACATTTTGTAATGCTAGTGAATAGCAAATAGCAGTCAGCATCTGACTCAGAGAGGGAAAAAAGCAGCCAAAAATGTCTGCAAATTGTTAAAACAATGAGAACACGCTGGCAACGCATATGTTACATGTCTCACTAGATGACATTTGGCTGGTGCTATTACCAACCCTGTTATTGTGCATCCCTAATAACAAGTTTTAACCATAAAATTTGATAAGGTTTTGAACCTTGTCCACTATTGTCAGTGTCATGATTGGCTGTAGACTGGCTTTGCAGAGATGGCTGCCATCTTGTTTTTACGTGGATTTATGTATGATGTTTTTGCTACCACAGGATAACAAAAAGGTCTCCACGAACCATGGCAACAGGTCTGAGTTAAGCAAAATAAAGTATGAAGTGCAGCAAACTTTAAATGTTATGTCCTCATGAGGATGCAGGGTCACAGGAGGGTATGGCATATTGGCCTTCGTATGTTGTTGCTGGTATGGTACATTGCAAATAGAGGGGTGGAATCATTGATTTTCACCGAAAGCGACTGAGGCACATGTGCTGGTTCTGGCTGTCGCAGTGTTTTGGTTTGAGAACTGCTTAGGCAGCATGAGAGTGTGAGCCTGAAGGTGAAAGCATGTGTCACAAACCAGAAGCATGAAAGCTGGCAACGCTGATTTACATGTTAACTGTACGTCTATGTGTATGTATTTGTAGTACATTTCCTTCTCTTGTGTGTGTACGTGTGTGTCTTCAAGCATGTGGTCTGCTGCTCAGTCCACATCAGACAGAGGAAAACTAAATGAAAGGGAAGGCAGAGGCAGCAAAATGGCAGAGCTCCGCAGAGAGAAGTCCGCAATGGATTTGCCACAGATTCTCACCATATGCTGCTTCGGCCCTTGGTCTGGTTATACTGTGGAGTCCATACAAAATCCTCACAGGGCTCCTAGCACGCCATGTCTCTGCTGCCTTTCCCAACACAAGAAGCTCTGTAGTGAGGCAGGTCACTGTAGACAGTTTGTGTCATTTTGAGTTTTAAAGAATTGTGTGATTATAGCATCTTTTAAATAATGTTAATCGTGTAAGTCTCTATTTGTAGAATCAATGCAGATTCTGTTTTTCCCTGTCAAAGCATCTGTTTATGAAATATGTAACCCAAACTAACATGATCTTGACGTGTGTCAGCACCGACAACCTATGAAATCTCCTGTCGATATCAGTGACACGCCCATGGGTAGCCGGAAGGTCCATTGCCAACTTGAGGCAACTGCTGGCCCTTTCAGAGGCCTCCTCTTGTGAAAATAATCAAAAATAACAGGTGGCTGACATTCCTCTAGTGATGTCACATGAAACTAGACAACCTAATGCCTGGTGCACACTCATGACTTTACTGCCCATTCTGACAGTCACTATGTCACATTATACGATTGTGGAGATCGTGCTGTGACTTGGCCGACAGACGTGACACACTACACAATGGTACTCACCAATTATTCCTGATCGCCTTTCATGACGTGTATGATGTCATCAGGTTATTCTTGTCCTATTTTTATTACTTTTACAATTATTTTAGTCACTGTGTCTGTTCATGTGCCAGCCGAAATGTTATTGTAGTAATGTAAAAAGTGCCACCAGATGGCAGGAGCTACATTCTAAGTACCGTACACAAACATATAAGTCACTGAATCCTCAACAACAAGCTCCTGCACATGTTTCACAATAAAAGCCTTTCTAGAAAATGAAGGGATTTTTTCAAGAAGTTATATGGGGCTTTTAATTTGAAAATGATACAGGAAGTGTTGAGTTTGAAATTACAGCACAATGCATTAACTTTATAAAGACAACAGGAGCAGATAAAAAGTAAAAATATAAAAATACAGAGGGAATAAAAAATAACGGCCCTTTTATAATGTAGTCTGTTTCAAATGAAACTGGGAGCCTCTGCAGTTGTGGTGAGTAAAAGCACCGCCACTATTTTTTAATTTGTTTACTTTGTGTCCTGCTCCATTATGAAGAAATAACATTGTTTGCTAGCTTGATGCCAACGGCAGTAGTCACAAGGATGATAAAGTGCCTCTGCTGTTTCACACTATCATTTTTCCCTTTTTACTTTGTGTGGTAACATCCCTAGAGGAAATATTAAAAATGCTGGGGTGTTGTTGTCATACAGTTGTCTACGGCAGCAGATCGTTCTGTGTTCCTACTGGTCAAAGTGACGGCTGTGATGGGAGCAGTCATGAACGACAAAAAGAAAATCAAACATGCTAGACTTTCTGTTCGAACGTCGTGAGTAGGGATGCACCGAAATGAAAATCTGGGGCCGAAGCCAAAGCCGAATAATATTAAACGCTTGGCCGAATACCGAGTACCGAATATCGTTGTTTAGTTTTTCATTAGTTTTTGCAGATGAACCCCCTCCAGATTAGTGTTGTCACAGTACCAAAATTGGGACCCACTGTACAATACCAATGAAAATATCACGGTTCTGAGTAGTATCAGGATCCCACAGCAAAAATGAGGCAGATGTGCCTTTTGTCATTTATAAAAAGAGAAATCACTTTTCAATAATACATCAATGATATTTCAATGGAATAAATTACTTATTGACTTATTCATGCTTCAAAAACAGCATCAATAAGTGATTAACATAGGGAGGATCAAAATAAAATAAATAAATAAAATAAGAATCAAGCAGCCACCCACCTCCCCTGACAAGTAAAGAACAGTCCCTTCATAAGTAAAGAACAGTCCCTAAAGTGCGGTGAGGTTTGTGGGCCGTTACCTGCCACAATGACAGAAATGTGAACGTCTCGTTTCTCCTCTGACACGCCACATACCTGTGTTCAGCTGGCTCGGATGTTCAGGTACTACTGGGCAGTCATGACGCCAAGAAGAGGATATTATTGGAGCTGACTTCTCCGTCGCCACCGGTAAGCCGATGACCGCCGTATTTGACAGGAATACATTACTGTTTGTGTCTGTGACCCCCGTTCAAGTTGGGGGATTCGCCTATCGTTTCTGCTGGTGGTTGAATGAACTGAATGTGTGTTTTTTTTTGCAAAATTCGGCCGAATATATTCAGTTACCAAATATTCGGTGCATCCCTAGTCGTGAGGTGTCCCAGATGCCGCGTTGGCTGTCGTTAAGTGTGACACGCTACATGAGATGAAACGATGGATTATCATGTACGACACTCGTTTACGATCCATGCCGACACCGTACGTCGCTGCGTTGGGCTAGAATTGGGCAGATATCGTGTAGTGTGTACCAGGCATAAGGTATCCAATGGTACTAACCATGTCATGCTAGCTTGTAGCGAAGGTGGCTAAATAAGCTTCAAAATTACACTAAATTTTGACAAGGAAAAAACTGGCACGGCCATTTTCAAAAGGATTCCTTGACCTCTGACCTGAAGATATCTGAATGAAATGGGTTCTATGGATATATGGATACGCAGGAGTTTTCCCTTATGTCCACTTTATATGAATCCCATTAAATTTTTGCCCAAAACAATGCAAATTCTTGCATGTAGTATAAATATGTTATCATTATATCATTAGTGTATTATAATATTGGTGTGTGTGTGTGTATATATGTATATACTGTATATATGTATTGCTGCATGAACAGACTACCCTATCACTGAAAAAATATTTGCAAAGGAATAGTGATGGTTCATTATTGCACAGCTCTGCATAGAAATGATGGAGCTATAGGTGAGGCCTTGCAGCCTTTAGTGGAAAAAATAACATAATAGAAACTACTCTCCCAGTCTTTCTTCACCTTTCATGGGAAAAAGGCTTCTCTTGCCAACTGTGTACTGTAGTATTCATCATCCAGACTGGCTATGCCAAATACTGAAGGACTGAAGGAAGGTGAAGGTTCTTTATTTCCATTTGATCTCTCTAAAGTTGGATCTCCACCACAGAAGGTCTTTGATATCCTGCAAAAGGATGTCTCAAAGGAAGCCTTTTATGATAAGCCAAGCTGGGTCGACCCTGAGAGCGATGCATGTAAGTCGCCGCTAAGCCAGCCAGCATGCTCAATTTTCATGCCTCTTTTTCCAACTAGGCTGGGGTTTCCTTTTGTCTCTCTGCGCTCGAGTCCATTTGCTGGAGAGACCCATGAGCACACTTTGTTCTTCATGTTAAATATGGCTCTGTGTTCAGAAATATTCCTACGGGTTAGGCCAAGAAATCCCAAGTCTCAAAAATTTTCAGTTCAGAAGCATTTGCAGGAACTCATACAGTATGTAGTTTGTATTGTATGGAAGACTTTTATATGTACATTCAGAGCACTCACATTGAAACCTCCACATTACAAACAGGGAGATAAAGGTGAGTGTAATTGTAGTGATAGAATAAAGAAAATAGTTTGAACTGGGGATTTATGAAATGTTTTAGATATTGTGAAATAAAAAATCAAAAGAAGAGAAAAAAAATCATTACACCAAACCAAAGGGAGAACTTGGCTGCATGAAAAGCCCAGAGGGTTAAAAAAAAGCAGACTATTACTTCAATCGAAAGCCTTCTGAATTTGCACAGTAAACTTTGTGTTGACAGGTGACACTGAAGTCATTGTAGTGTATCACAGACACGTCAGATCTTTGTATTTTTATTGCCTGTGCTGGTATCAAGATGTTTGTTGTTTGATGGTATTTATTGTCATGTGTGCAGCGGAGTCATTGGCAGTGAATCTCAGGCTCCCTCCAACAATGCTCATTTTGCATAAAAAAATCATGCATGGGAATCTAAGACATAAAAAAGGACAGACATTAAATTGAAGGAATAAAATGATACAAAAAATACAAAAATTTAAACTCAATTAATTCTGCTCCCATTTTTTCACAGGTTTGAGTTAAAGATCTAAGACTTTTTTCATGCGCTCAATAGATGTATATGTCTCTCAAATTTTGGTCGCCAATTTGGCACTTCTCCTTTTCCAAGATAATCCATTCACCTGACAAGTGTTGCATTCCAAGATGCTGATTAAACAGCATCATTACTACATAGGCATGCTTTGGGATGGTCACAATGAAAGGCCACTTTAAAATGTGCAGTTTTAATATCACACAACATAATGACACAGATGGAGCATGCATACAGGAACAAGTAGTCCCAGACATGGATATTCCCCACATTTTGACGGTCGAGGTCTAAAGTGTTGTCAACCAATGATCAGCTGTGCAGAAGTTGTTTACTACCACACCGTACCTTGTACTACTGTATTAGGCCCGCCTTCTGCAAGTTGCAAAAAAAAGACAAAATTAAATTACAAAATCAAATAAGAAAAAGCACAATAAGTACGTATTGAATGTTAAGAATTGCCCACACTACCCATATTAAAGCATCAATCAAAATTCAATTTTGGAGTAAAGAATATTATATGTGTAAAGTGTTGCTCACAGTGGAAAAACTCACAGAGAATAATTATTTCTGCTTGTCAGTGTATTTCAGTGTGTCTCTATCCCCTTCAGTGCAGCCGACTTTAACATGTAACATGATTGATTTGGGTATGTACACGTGTGTTTTCTGTCTATCACTGTGGGCTGCTCACTAGTTGTATTTTGAGTTGTTGGTTTGTTTGTTTTTTATTTGGTGTGTAGATCAAAGATTCTCCGAGGAGGCTGCATACCATAGACCGCGGAACCGGGGGGGCCAGGGGGGCCATGGCCTGGGTAACTTTTGTACTCTGACATAGAGGGCTGCATTGGGACCCGGTGGGACCCTACGCAAATAGTAATAGTCATTTTGATCCACACTCCACCAGTTGGTGGCAGTAATGGGCCAATTTGCTGTTTGCCAACTGAAGAAGAAGAAAAAGAAGAAGATGTAGCCTAGCGACAGGATGTCAACACAGGAATTTGGTGCACATGCATGAGCGTTTCCACTCCATATTTATTCATAAATAGACGAATATGCCCTGAACCAGCTTTCATACCAATTTGCCACTTGCTCCACCTGTCTGTCTGTCTGTAAGCTCCATCTGTCATGAGACAAACATGAAAGAAGATGTGCAATTTATTGTGTTTCACCGGCAACGAGCTGTCATTACGCACGACTGTTACACACAGCTGCTCTTTATAACTCACTGTGTGAACCTATGTTGCATAATAAAGATTTGCCCCCCTCAGTAACTTCATCCTGGCGCCGGGCTTGCTTTAACCTTAATCACTGCGTGATTATATAAAGGTAGAAAAATAAATAAATACAGAGGAGGAGAATAGAATATGAAATAGCCTTTATTTCATTAAAAACTAAATGAAAACAACGAAATAGGAGCGCTATTCCTGACCAGTGCGTCAAAAGACATGCAGACCAGGGGAACGAAACAAACAACCCCATGAATCTCTTTATTAATAGCCTATAACATGACGTGTTTTCTGCTGCAGGATGGGAGAAGACACAAAATCAATGCATCTCTATTATTGTGTGGGCATAAATTCTCAGAGTTTTGCGGGAGCGAGCGGGAGAGTAACAAACACGTTGTGGTTGCGGGCGGTAATGGTCAGAAATTCAGGAAAATGAAGAGAGAGAAGTCGATATCTGATTTTTTTCAAGTAAACAGAAAAAACAAAATGATCAAATTACTCCAGCTTCCACTGTGGCCTCATCGGTGCGTTTATGTATAAATAGGCTTGGCCTGTTGTGTGTGAATGTAAAGTGGGATCAGATGGGTTTATCTGAGCAAGCATGTGTTCGTGTTCATGCGTGTAGTGTATATGTGACTGTGTGGCATTGGAATAAAAAAAGTGCTCTGCAACGTTATTTAATACATCAGTAATATTGACTGTTTCAATGCATATGCCCCCCCACTCCCTCCGCGTGACTTGAAATTATGGCCCCCCCCCTTGTTAAGATGCATTCCACGGTCCATGCTGCATACTGTTAGACTACTGATAGACTGTGCTGTGTTGACACCCCACTTTTCCCCAACACATCATGCCGCTGTGAGCAGTAAGTAAAGTTTACAGCCCTTCCCAACCACATACGTCTGGTTAGCCACAAAAACAAAATTGTGGAGGTGACCAAATATGTGAAACACCCCTTAATCCCAATTATAATCATTACACATTGAAACTAAAAGTACTGCTCCACGGTTGTGTCTCAGCGCACCACTCAAATTTCTCTCACAGTTTACATCCATGTCTGTAAAAACATGGATGCTTCACACACATCTTCCCCCCACAGCACAGAAGATATAAACAACCAGCAAAGTTTCTAGGTGGACACCCAAGATTAGAGTCACCAATTCAGTATCCGACCAAATGTCTCCTCCTCTGTTCCTGAGTTATGATGGTGGGTAATGGCCAGAAAAGTGTGTTATGCAGAACATTATGATGTCACAGTGAAGATGACCTTTGACCTTTTGGAATTTAAAATAACATTTTAGAAAGACATTTGTGTTAAGTTTTGTCATTATTAGCATATGAATTCTTGAGTTATGGCCAAAAACATATTTTGTCAGATTAGAATCAGTTAATTTAGAGTGAACTTTGAGTCTAATTTGAAGAAATTCCCCCCAGTGTTCTTGAGATATCACATTTACAAAAATGAGACAGGCATGGTCACAGTGACCTTGACCTTTGACAACCAAATTCTAATCACTTCATATTGAATCCAAGGGAACATTTGTGCCAAATTTGAAGAAATTCCCTCAAGCTGCAATATTGTATTCATGACAATGGGATGGATGCAAGGTCATAGCGACCTTCACCTTTGACCCTTGACAACCAAAATCTAATCAGTTCATCGCTGAGTCTAAGTGAATGGTTGTGCCAAATTTGAAGAAATTGACAAGGAACAAAAATAGGATGAATGGAAGGACAACCTGGAAACATCCTGCTCCGACTACTGCTGTTGCTGGACTGGAGGCATTAAAATAGGTCAGAATCTTTCCCTACAAGCTGAGTTTCACTTGACTTTTTTTTCCCTGTATATCTCTCAAAAACTAGATTCCACCGAATTTACATCCAATATCTGACTGGACCCCTGCCTTGTTAAGATAAGATTGAAGTCAGATTTGAAAGAGGGGGTGGCCATTTCACTGGACTGTGAAATACATGATGACATGATCGTGGTTGTTTCTGAAGCCTGGTGGTTTCTGGTCTGCAGAGATGGAGAGAGGGGGAGGGGGTCGCACAGTCACTAACAACTAGATTGACCAAACGTCCCGCATTGCGCGTGACTGCACAGCATTTCTGTCTGTTTTCACGCGTCACGCAAATTGAGACCATGTCCTGCATGATTGGTTGTCACCCATGCTTGCTTTCCCCCCCGGCCAATGAGAATAAGCTGCATGCAGCGGCCGGCCCACGTGGGCTCTCTGTGTATTGTCATAGTAGCACCATACGTGGGTTTAAGCGTTAGCACCCACCCCTCCCGCCCCATATAGCAACTATTTCAACCTCCTTGATAGCAGTAGGTGACACTCGTTAGTTAATGACTCTCGCGCCGTGCGAGTGTCAATAGGCTCATTGGAGATGAACTGCACCTCGCCTGAAAAGTAGATGAGAGCAGGCGGCTGCAGCGGGGGGCGGTGACAAAAAGCTGCGGTGAAGTTGGACAGTTTCCCGACAGTTTCCAGCAGCCTTCAGTCCGTACAGGAAGTCACAGACACACTAACATCCTGTCTGGAATGATGTCAATTCATTAAAAAAGTGATCAGACCCATATATCAGTTTGTTTTCAGTCTCCAGTTGTTTTAATTATGATAGATTAATTTATTGAAATGCTTTACAGGTGATCTGTAATTTACAGTATGTTTATGGTTTAACCTCCATTTTACATGAATTCCCTGTAAATCAGCATCATATCAGTTTGACCTGTCTCCTCAACTACACAGGCTAAATAAACTGGGTTGGTTAATATTTTCAGGGGAAAAAATACAAGACAACAGCTTTCATTAAAGATCAGTCAGATACAGTCAGGGCTTCACATCTGTACAGATGTTATTTTAAGAATCCGTGTCCAGTGTTAACATACAGTAGACTCTGTATGGTTTGTGATGAATGTATTAAGTCTCTGATGAGTAAACTTCGCGCTGGGGGTTGGTGTCCCACATTGTCACTACTCCTTATCCCACATTTGGTTTATTGGGACCTGGTCATCCTACTAACAACACAAATGATGTTGAAGCAGGCAGAGGCAGTACCACAGGCCTCACAGGTGGCTGTTGTTTTTTGTTAGCAATTTAACAGATTTCTCTTCACTCCACTCTCCTTTGACCTGCTGAAAGCTACAGGAGTGAAAAGTTAATAAAAGCTTTGTGAAAAAAAAAAAAGCTGTGATTATTAAAAACCAGCGTGCAGAACTAGAGGCTGGGAGGGGCTTTATGTAGGGGTCTGGCAGGCACAGGGCATTTGTCCTCAGTATGTGCCTTTCAGCAGAAACTCATCTCTCGCTGTACTGTGTGACTGAAGAAACGTTCACACTGACAGGCTCACTCTCTATGCTCACACTTTATATTAAGTATCTCACGACACGAGAAGCTACGACGAGTTTAACGGAGCTTCACTTCACTGCTGCATTCTGCCTCACTGAGACTGAGAAACCTGACGCCGATGCATCTTGGCTCATTTGCATACTAAATAGTGATTGGGTGGAGTGGAGACAGATGAGAAAACCTTTCAGTTTTGTGCCCTTTTCGGCGGATTTGATTTGAGGGGGCAAGACATTTGTTTAAGAGGGCATTGCCCCCTCTTGCCCCTGTGTAGAACCGGCCTCACAAGATATCCTAATCTATATTAATAAGTGACTAGTCCATACCCATTGGTAGCTTTGTCACCTTCTACCTATGCCAATCCTCAATGCTTATGTGCAGTTTCACATAGATTGACCACGTCAGTGAGTAGAAAAATGTGGGACAGACAGAATGACTGACTAACAGAATGACACACTGACAGTTTACGTGATTATGTACAGCATATCATACCATACCATACCATACATATAACTTACTCATACCAAAAATTAGAGGAAAAGCATTTTTCTGTTGTTATAGCGCCACCCAGTTGCCAATTAGAGTTAAATTTCTCCCGTCACCTTGAGGCGTCCTGTTCAACATATCAACCAAGTTTAGTAAAAATCATTATGGCGGTTAGGCCTACATAAGAAATTAGCTTTCTAGCGCTCCAATTTTGGTGAAACCCTTGAGATGTTATACACCACGCCCTCCGCAATATTCATTGCCTTATAGAAGCTCAGTTTTGCCAAGAGGGAACTTTAGATATTGGTCCCTAGATTATGTTCACTGAGTTTCAGGCAGATCGGTCAAACTTCCTAGGAAGAGATCGATTTTAAGTGTTTTTCAAAAAATTCAAAATGGCAGAAAATCTGTAAAAACAGAAGTTATGGGTCCTTGAGGCAAATTTGTTCCTCATGAGGAGAGGCATCTCTGTGCAAAGTTTCATGTCTCTACAACATACGGGGCATGAGATATGCCCATTCAAAGTTTGCAATTTCAATCGGTTGCTATAGCGCCCCCCTTTGGCCAATTGATGTAATATTGCTTCATTCGCAGCCCCCCATGACCCTCTACCACTGTGCCAAATTTCACATGGATTGACTAAGTCAGTGACGAGAAAAACATGGAAAAGACGCACAGACACACCCACAGACACGCAGACAGAGTTTTCGTCATTATATAGTAAAATAGTAAGATTTGGATGCACAGTTGTTCTCCACTGAACAAAAATTCAAACGCAACACTATTGTTTTTGCTCCCATTTTTCCCCAGGTTTAAGTTAAAGATCAACGAATAAATAAAGAAATAAATATCTTTCTCTAAATTGTGGGTACAGATATGTTAAAATCCATGTAAGTGAGCACTTCTCCTTTTCTGAGATAATTTGCCCAGCTTACAGATGTGGCATATCAAAATGCTGATTAAACAGCATCATTACTACACAGGTGTGCCTCAGGATGGTCACAATAAAGGTGGATTGTCACACAAGTGCAGTTGGTCACACATTACAATAACACAAGCTTTAAGAAGCCTGTCATTGGCATGCTGACTGCAGGACTGTCCACCAGAACTTTTGCTGGGAATTGGTGTTCATTTCACTACCATACAACATCTCTACTGTGGTTTCAGTTCATTTGGCAGTACATTCAACCATGCTCATAACCATATACCACATGTACTCCTTCCAGCTCAGGACCTCCATATCCAGCATCTTCACCTGCAAGATCATCTGAGACCAGCCACCTGAGCAGCTGATGCAAAAGACAACCATAAGACAACTTTTATGTCATCTCCCTGAATGTAGCAGTACATCCAACCGGTTTTACAACCACACAAGTTGGTAACAATGACAAACTGCTGTCAAGTCAAGACACTGGTGTGGACAAGGAGCATGCAGTTGAGGTTCCCTGAGATGGTCTCGGACAAATTGTGCAGAAATTCCTCAGTTGTGGAAACCAATTATTGCATCAGCTGTTCAGATGGCTGGTCTCATATGATCTTGCAGGTGGCCAAAAATGCCTGAGACGGAACCCCCACACGAGTCTCCCTCTGCCCAATCAACAATCTCATTGTATCTTGAACGATACTTCACATATTCTGTTCCCAGAATATGAACTATTACCCTGAGGAAAGAGAAATAGAGCCTGTAGGTACAAAACAAACCGTTAGGGCTTCCACACCCGGGATCAAACCAGGAAACCCTCTTGCTATGAGGCAACAGTGCTATTTAACAGTCCTATTTAAGTTTTATCATTAGGTATATTATAATTGCATATGATATGATATGATATGATATGATATGATATGATATGATATGTATGATATGATGATTGATTGTTTTGAATTTTTTTTGTAGACCCCAGGAAGACTAGTTGGTTTCTATGGTACCAGCTAATGGGGATACTTAATAACCTAAACTAATCTAAACTAAACTATTCTGGTGATTGGATTGTTCATTGGACATTTGTGAAAATGTCTGTGATTTGGTCATGGCCGACACAAGACTGCCACAAACAAGCATTAACAATTTCAGCTGTGGCAGCTCTGGTTTTCACACTTCATGCAGAAGTGTGACCCTGGGAGTGTCTTTGTAAAGAGTGCACATCGAATTGCAGCAGTGGCCTCTTTCTCTGCCAGTTTAGCTTTTCAGATTTCTGGTCTTTCAGTGTGATTGCTGTAGTGTGTGTGTGTGTGTGGGGGGGGGGGGGGGGGGGGGGGGGGGTGATCATCTAGACGCAACAGGAGCCAATCCAATGTCTTTCACCCTTTCTGCCTTTCATTTGTCTCTGCAGTACGTAGGTGGAGCTCACCAGCAAAGACAGACGGAGGGTGAATAAAACAAGAAAATGAGAGCGTTGCGGCTCAGCCATTTTGCCATCATGTTGATTTATTCTCCTTTTTAGGACCATGGAGATTGTTTTTGTTGTTTCTCAAGCACCAGCAGAAACACTGCAATTTTATTCGATTTTTGTCCTGCCTCTCATCCCTGTGTAGTGATGGCCCTTCAGAGATCTGGGTCTGCCTGCTGAAAGCTTCTGCTTCTCCCATGAAACAATGCAGATACCTTGGCATTCTTGCATAGCACAATATGAAGTGGGAAAGAGAAGGGATGCATGACCATTTATTTGAAATACAGCCATGAGAAAACAACATGTGATCGCTAGTAGTTGAGAAGAATGTTTGTGCCTTTACTGCACATTGTCAGTGGTGTAATAATGCTGCATATCTTCCAGAGAATGTGAAAGAAAGCTTTTTATCTGAAGACAAGCAGGCAGGCTAATAAATGGTGGTGTCATAGTGTCTCCAAACTTCTCACTACAACACGTCCTGTTTGCATGTACAGCCAGATTTTAAAAACTCAGCAGCAACATCCAGCCCTGTCTTCTGTAGTATTCTGCTCTAATGTTAATACTTTTAGACACTTGCTTTGTATGTTCAGTGCGGCCACAATAACAGTGAATTGTTCAAACAGTGCAGTGTAAAGTCGGGTGGCTGATAAATTATCAAGTTCTGTACACCTCAGGAAGGTCCGCTATGACGGCGGCGTCATATGACGAAGGGGTGGATGGATGGATGCGGTGGGCTGCTGCGCAGTGAGCCCAGGCTCCAAGAGAGGGAGAAATAGAACCAAGTAGGATAAAATAAGTCAAAGTGTGGAGAAGGGGACCAGCCGAGCTCCGGCCACCTTCCCTTCTGCCCGTGTGACACAGTTAGGGGGGGTTTTCCAAGCCACCATCGGCATAATGGATATAAGCTCCACTGCCGCCAGGGTGAAAAAAAGTCTAAGTGTAGAGATTGGGAGAAGGGTGAACGGGGGAAAGAGGCCAACCTCCGGGGAAGCCCTTTCTCCTCTCTCTCCAGTGAGGGACAATCTACACTCAGCCCCCTTCCTCAGCCGCTAGCCTGCCCCACTTGCCTGCCCCCCTACACATGAACGTACAAATATGGTCACCTCTGACCATATTTGGGCAAGAGGCTTACTCTGTAGAGGATCTGCCTGAGAAGTTGAGGAAACTATCAGCAGACAACTTGTTACCTAAAATGCCCCAACCTTAATTATGCATAACTTTAAGCTTTGATAAGGACAAGCAGGCAGGTCTATCTGCCTCTCTGTACACCCTGTTCACATGTGCACACAATCTGGGGCGCCCTAAGCCTCCATTAGGTGGAGTTTTGTTCCTACCCCCTCTCCCGAGGGATCTCTGCAAATGTTGTGAGGACTCTAAAATTTCACCTGAGCCTCCATCAGCACATGGTGAGTAGATAATGGCTGAATTTTCATTTTTGGGTGCACTATCCCTTTAACACAAGCTGAAGAAATTTCCATGTATTATTTTACAACATCTGTAAATGCCGTGAATTTTGAAGCTCTTAGTGTCTTAAAATGAGACTATAGAACATCACTACACTGTGACCTGACTGGATGCAAGGACAGCAACTGTCTGCGACTAAATTGTTATTAGACTGTCCTAACTGTCTGCGAGCGACACAATGTGACATGCCGTTTTCAGAAGAACTTAAGTCGGGCACCCCGTTTCTATTTTATGCCTCTCACTTGAATTAAAAGCGCTGCAATGGATGAGGAATGTATGATTCACGATTTTGAAATGAGGAGTTGGAGGGATCTTGTCAGGGAGCTGAACTTTTCTGGCAAGTATGGTTGTGTGGGATGCTCAGCAGAGCTTGCTAGCAAGCTGGCTTGTTTTACAAAGTGGCGATGGTGATATGATGCAGTACGGAAGCTCCAACAATATCTGTAAGTTACTGTAAGAAAGTACAGACTTTCAGTGGTTACTCTAAGACCACAGCGGTAAGTAAGTAAATAAGGGATTTGTTTACATGATGCGACAGAGTTATATATTTAATGTATCCAGTGTGGACAAAGAGCATCCGATTTGTCGCAATGCGGCACGATAGTCACACACTCACTTGCCGTTAGGACACAGTGTCATGCCGAACACGGCTTTACAACCTTGTGGCTGTGGCGAAGTCATTTGACCATAGTGAAATTTGGCTATAGCCAAACATTAGCTTTTTACTTCTGGCAATTCCATTTATGCTTCAAATATCATAAAAGTGGTGCTCATTCATCAAGAGTATCTTACTGAACAAAACGAGTAAGCAATCGTGGTGTGAGTTGATGTGGTGGGTGCACTACTAGGATGAAGTAAGTATACTCTCCTGTATATTCCTTGTCGTCTTTTTTTGCTGGATATATTGTACACAGCCTGAAAAAAGAGGTGGGTATACCCCAAATACCTGAGTATACCCTCCACTACATCACTGCATGTAAGTATCACAAACTTTTGTTTGCCACAGAGCTTATTTTCTGTATTAATCCCAAAATAAATGGAACAATGCCATGGGCTTTTTGACAAGGGAACCACAGCGACACTAACTTCTGGGCTTGCCTGCAAGAAACCATCATCCCAGCACCAGGGATGACATTTTTCTGTAGGCTGCAAGGAAGTAGGCATCACACTGGTTCCCACATTAAAAAGCCTAGGGTTTTTTTCATTTGATTTTGGATTACTGTCAAAAATAAGTTCTGTGGCAAACAAACATTTTTGCACTTCCATGTTTTGTTCAGCAAGATAATCTTCATAAATAAACACCACCTCTGAAAAAAATACACTAAGGTTGTATGACCTAACGTCAACACCATAACAAGACTCATTCCAAGTCTCATTTAGCCACCGCCTTCTTTCTTCTGATTTGACTGATGTAATTCTGGGTCGGGTACTATGGGGTGCCGTTTGTAAAGTGTCTCATGCTGAAAATAACATCAACTTTTTGCCACGTTTAGCTTCAAACAATGTTTAAAAAAGTGTTGTGAATTTTTTAACGTCACCTTTTACCACATTTACAGCAATATTTGTTAACTTAGAAATATATTAAATAGTTAGATCTAAATATTAAATGTGGCACCTAAATGTTAAATGTTAAATCTAAATATTAAATCTAAATCTAAATGCTAAATCTAAATCTAAATGTTAAATCTAAATATAAATATAAATATAAATATAAATATTAAATCTAAATCTAAATGTAACTGTTAAATCTAAATGCTAAATCTAAATCTAAATGTAAAATCTAAATATTAAATCTAAATATAAATCTAAATATTAAATCTAAATGCAAATGTTAAATCTAAATGCTAAATATAAATCTAAACGCTAAATATAAATCTAAATGTTAAATGTTAAATCTAAATGTTCTGGGAGTAACTCATCTCCATCACCTTTTCCAAGACAATATACTCATGACATACACAAACTTATTTCAAACTTTTGAAATGCTAAATGGAAATTTTCTACAATATTTACAACTGATAAAAACAATCAAGAAGAGAATTCCAGCATCTCAGGACACTTTGCAGCCACCAGAATTTGCCAAACATATTACAAAGCTTTCTCCGAGTAATAAGAAGAACCTTTCCAAGATTTATAAGTTACTGTCAAAGACCAGCTCTATACATTCACCAATTTTAAAATGGGAAAAGGAGCTGGGTGTTTCACCGGACCCTGACTTCTGGACTCAGATATGCAAAAATACATTTAAGATGACAAGACACACTAATATACAACTTATCCAATTTAAAGTACTGCACAGAACACACATCACCCAACAAAAGATGAATAGAATGGGCTTTAGTCAATCTGACACATGCACTCAGTGTACTCAGAACACTGCAGACACCTACTTTCATGCACTCTGGTTATGTTCACCCGTCCAGCACTTCTGGTCAACAGTCACTCAAAAACTCTCCTCCATTTTGGACTGCAGGATCCCATTATCTCCCAACCTGTGCTTAATTGGTGACCTGATGACAACTGACCTCCCAAACAGCCACTGCAACTCTCTTCTTGTAGCTCTCGCCATCGCCAAGAAAACAATCCTAGTTAATTGGAAAGATAAACAGACCCTCAACATCAACCATTGGCTGAATCTCCTTGTAGAACATATTTCGCTGGCAGTGGCGTCCCTAGGCTAAAACATTCGGGGCTAAAGCCCCGGATGTTTTTTAATTAGCCCCGAATATGAATATTAATTTTCAAAAAAAAAAATAAAAAATTATTATTATTTTTTTTTTTTAAGATCACATCCTCAAACTACGGTTATCTTATGTTGATGCTTCGATAAAACAGAGTTTTTGGACAGGTTTTAGTAACAATTAATTATTATTAAATTTTTAAAAAGCCACTACTTTGGCTTTGGCACACAAGTGGTTAACACCTCCAGGTCGCACGTGATGTCATTCACCCAAAACAGCAGCGTCAGGTAACAGGCGCACTTGACAACAGGCAGGCTTGACAACAGCAAGCTGTTCAGCTGTCTTTGGGATGTCACAAAAAAAGATTTCCATGTTTTTCCCCCCAAAGGTGGTCAGCAATCAAAGAGGTAATGGGAATAGAAATTATGTAAAAATGTATAATTTCGAAAAGAGTGTTGCAGCTGGAACTACTAGAGGGAAGTAGCTAATGTTAGCTAGCTAGCAGCTAGTTGATATTACATGGGAAAAAACGATCTGTTATTATTAGCATCTGTCTGTAAGGTGTAGAGTAAGAGTTAATGCAGAGACCTAATTGTACATGATGACTGAAGAAAGAAAAAGAAAAACAAGATGTAAAGTCAAGTGTAGAGTGCAAGTTAAGACAGATACACTGTACAAGACAAATGTTTGAAGTTAAACTAAAGACAAATGAACAAGGAAAAAAGATGTAAAGAGTACATTAATAAAAGTTAAGTATAAGAAGCAAAGACAATAGGTAGAGTTAAGAACAGTTAAAGCAGAGACCTAACCTGAGACCTGTAAGAGATACAAATATTATGTTAAAGAGTATGTTATGTTAAAGAATGTTAAAGAATAAATACATATGAGTATGTAAAGAGCATTAAATGTACAAAGTAAAACAATGTAAATACTGAACATGACAAGATGTTTACTGTTGCTGAATGGTTGCTGTTGGTATGTTCAACATGATGAATGGGGCATTTTTGTGCCTGGGCTATTGAGCGAAGTTTGTGAAAATTGCTAGCCTATTTGGTATTAACTGGTAACCATGAAATGCCTTAATTCAATTCAGTCCAGAAGAGCAGGTACTTGTAGGGTATGTGGAGAATGTTTCTATGTCTAAAAATTTCATCTGCTTAACTCTTTTGGGCTAAGTCCCGGATGTGTCAAAATCCTAGAGACGCCCCTGTTCGCTGGAGAAAATTTCTGCCGGCCACAGAAATCAATTAACATACTTTACAGAAAAATGGTCACCATTTATTCTCTCACTGCACATGTCTGTATAGTGCCACTCTGCCTGTGAGCATATGCCACCTGTACATATAAATATTACAAGTCTATAAAGACTGTTGTGTCATATGTAACCTGTTTCTGTTTCTGTTAATGATGTAACCCCTATTCCCTCTATCTCTCACACCACAATATACTACAGCGGTTCATCAGATTTCAAGGTCTTAAGCATGTGTTAGGTGCACCTTCTCCCCCTTGAATCCGGGCCTGCTCCCTGGCTCTGTGTGGGCTCGCGGGGTCGGGCGGTTTCCCCTGGGGGCGGTGCGTCCGAACTGCTCGCCCTGTGTGCCCGGAGGCGGCGGGGTCTCCTTGTGCTCCCTGGGCCGGGGGCGGTGCGGCCGGTCCCCCTTGGGGAGCTGTTTCCGCCCCGGGTGGTGCGGGGTGGGTTCATGATGGGGCAGGCTATGGGACAGTGGTGTCCGGTAGCCCTCCATGCTGCCCCCCGGCCCATCCTTTTCTGTCCTCTAATTTTAAAGCACCACATACACCTACATTTTGGGGGACAAATGGGAACAGGTTCCAGGTGCCTTATGGCTGCACGGGCTGCAGGACAGCAGTGTGCTGTAGCCATCAGCCTTGGCCACACCTGTCTCCTATGTCCCTCAATTTTAATGCAGCACATCACACTTATGGGCACTCACATGCACATTCACGGTGTAGGTGGGTGGGCCTGTCTGGGGTGTGTCTCTGGCTCTCTGGGGGGGCTGGCCATTGCCGCCCCGGGTCCTGGGGCCTGCGGGGTGTCCTGCCGCCTCTGTGGCTCCCTGGTCGTGGGGTCTGGGCGCTCCTGTGGTCTTGGGGTGGCGGGCCGCCCCCCTTCCCCCGCAGGGCCGGCCCTGGACCCTGGTGTTGGTTTTCATAAACACATTGGGAGGGTTCAAATACACGCATGCATGTTCGATACTTCAGCCCCGTGACGCATCGCAAAGAACCGATGGGTTCACTTCAAAGGGGCCCACTTGCTTCTCAAACCTTCCACACTGCGCTCTCTCTTCTCTACAGGCGGGCTTTCCCCCTCCACCAAGACTCTCACATTTTTGGTGTTCAGTATAGACTTCTCTTTTGTTTCTGTTTTTCAGTACAGTATAGTAGACATGTATATGTTTATTTCTGATAATCTGCATGGAGCACAACCACCTCAAGGCCACAATACATCAGCTACACTGCCTGTTTATCCCTTTTTTTTGTTTGTTTGTTTGTTTGTTTTCCCTCCTTCTCCTCCGCATGCACTGTCACTATGTAACTCAGGACTTAAGCACCTGCCCCCTCCCCCTTGCTTGTTCCTTACTTTCCCCTTAACACACCTTGGTGTATCACGGCCCTCTCTGGCTCATATTAGGAAGCTTTTCCAATAAAGGCTGATAGGCTAGTCTCCAGGGAGGGTGGGTGACGGTCACAACCACGCATTATGGGTATAAAATACTTGACTGCAAGATTAACAGTGCATCAATCTTCACAAGAAGCTTGCACCCTTTTGTGGCGCTAAGCTATGAAGACCAATGCAGACAAGTAGGGAAAAAAAAAATAATTCTAAATGTTCTGGGTGAAACTAAATATTTAGCTAATATGCAAATTCACACTGCCGGTCCCTGGAAGTACCAAAATAAAAGCTCGAGATGGTCGGACTGTGTTTATAGAATCAAATAACGAATTAAAACCAACTTATCGGGGGAAATGAACACTTGAACATACATTAGCGTTTCCCTTCGGAGGGACTAACAACCTAAGTTAAGCTAACAACCGTTAGCTCTTAGCACCGTTAGCAGTGTCTGTAATGACTCATTAACTCTTAAACGGTCCGTGAAAAAAATATTTTTTTCCAGCGGATGTCTTAGTTACAACATGATTGAGCTAGCAAAGCAGTTTTGTGTTGCGATGTGTGGTATTTATTCAGTTTTGGGAAATCACGATGTCTAGAAAGCATCAGTGGCAACTCAATCATGTTGTAACTAAGACATCCGCTGGAAAAAAATATTTTTTTTCATGGACCATTTAGAGTTAATGAGTCATTACAGACTCCGCTAACAGGGCTAACAGCTAACGGTTAGCCCCGCTAATCTACGATAACCATGTTATTAATTTCAGAACGTGATAGTAATGTTTGTTCAATCATAGTGTTTATAGACTTTACAAACACCAGATTAGTCTAAACGGTGATATAGTGACGTGAAAAATGTGAGATATGCATATATATGTAGCTAAACTCCGCTGGTTTTCTACCCGGAAGTATTTGTAAACAACAAGGTGATTCCCTAACAACAGGGACACTAACAACTCAAAGTACACATCAAATAAAATTTCTCCATACACGTTTCTTGTTATTTTAGGTAGTTATTATCATGCTTATGATGTTCAAGCGTCCATTTCCCCCGATAAGTTGGTTTTAATTCGTTATTTGATTCTATAAACACAATCTGAACATCTCAAGCTTTTATTTTGGTACTTCCGGTAACCGGCAGTGTGAATTTGCATATTAGCTAAATATTTAGTTTCACCCAGAACATTTAGATTTAACATTTAACATTTAGATTTATATTTAGCATTTAGATTTAACATTTATATTTAGATTTAGATTTAACATTTAGATTTAGATTTAGATTTAGATTTAATATTTAGATTTAACATTTAGGTGCCACATTTAATATTTAGACTTAACTATTTAATATATTTCTAAGTTAACAAATATTGCTGTAAATGTGGTAAAGGGTGACGTTAAAAAATTCACAACACTTTTTTAAACATTGTTTGAAGCTAAATGTGGCAAAATGTTGATGTTATTTTCAGCGTGAGCCACTTTACAAACAGCACCCCATAGGGTACAACCCTAATAGATAATAAAGTCCTAATGCCTTATCAGTCCAAGGTGAGTTATGACAAAGGTTGTGAAATGACATACATTCTAATGATTGTGAGTAAAAACAATAGAATTTAAATTGGCTTTGAAGATACTGTATGTCTCACTATACACATAAGACTCACTAACAGGGCCTTGAATAAAAGAAAGTATGTATACCACATGTAGTAAGTGGTAGCTACACTGCCATGGACTTTATACAACACGCCTTTGCCTGAACTCCTGCTGTCTGCAGTAAAGTCATGTCCATCTCCAGCACTGACCGCCCTCCACTGACTTCCCATCCATTCACAGTGTCTCTGTGTCTCTCTGAACACAAGGTTAGAAACAACCCCAGCATTACTCCTCCTCTTCTAGTGCTAACGTCTGGATCAGTGCCAGGCTAGCCATCTAACCTCCTCATCCTACTCCCCCCTCTCTTTCCATCTCTCATCACAGGCTCCTTGCCTGGAGGCTGGAAACGCTCCAAGAAGCAGCAAGAGGGGAAGGGAGATAGGGAGGGGGGTGGTCGCTTGTGACAAAGAGGAGCAGAAGCTCTTAGTAATGCAGGGCAGAATGTATGACCCTCAGCCGCCCCAAAGCCTGAGGGACTGTTAGCCCACTGATGGCTCGGTTCATGACGTCCAGACGCAGATGCTGCAAAAGTTTGTAGGCAGAAGACATTGCTTCCAGGGCGGCCCCCAATAAACCCCAAGGGGGAAGAGAGGAAATGTGTAGGCCATTGCTTCATGCACTGCAAAAAAAAATCCAAATGACTTAACCTTTCTTCTGGATGGATTTATTTAGAGATTCCGACTGCACTGGCAGATAATTTTGTACTTTTAATAGACTTCATTTAGTTTATGTTAATACATCTTCTTTTGACAAATCTTTATGAGGCAAGGAAATAAATCTCCAAATAGCAACTGTGTGTGCTTGTGGCCCAAGAAGTAACAGTGGGAAAATTTTAACTTTCATATCTAGAAAACACTGAAGGCTACGTTAATAAACTGTATCGAAATCTTTCAGGCTAAGGGGACTTTAGTGATATATCATTTAATCACCAACATGCCCCAGTCAGTTTGTCCATTAATCATTCAGGGCGGAAGCTTTCCTTTGGTTTTGGACCGTCAGTCTGAAAAGCACTGAGAAAATTAGCAGATTATGTCCCGCTGAAGCAGGAGATGTATGCAGCTGGTCACACTCTGGTTATTGAAGGGGAAATGTAAATGTCGTAGCTGTGGTTGTTTGAGACAAAGATTGCTGTGTAAACGCATAGTGTGAGTAGTGCATCGAGCTATTTTTTCCCCTCCTCCGTCACTGACATTAATTTGATTTTTTTACACTTAGAGCCTAATATTATTTATTTTGGTAAAATAATAATAATTATTATTATTGTATTAAATAATATTTTGGTAAAAAAAAAAAAAAAGGTAAAGATATTAAATACATTGAGATACATTCATACATTTCAAATACATTAAAAACAGAATCATTATATCAGCAAGCACAGGCTGACCTTATCAAACTTTTTATATGTTTTCAGCATTTTTATTGTATTATGTGATATTTTCCACAGCATGAGTTATTACAGAAAAAAAATGGTTCATGTTCAATATGTAATTCTTTGGTTCTGAAAGTTACAAAAGTAGTGTTAAAAAGATAAAAGTAAACAAACTGTCAGCATCTGCTTGAACATTCATTCTGGAAAAAAAATTACCACAAGAATAGCCAATAAACTCATGTGCTTAAAATGCGTTTTCTCAGGAACTGCCATTGAGTCGGTGAGTGTATGTAGTTTGTCCAAAGGGAGTAGCTGTAAGCAACTATTCAAGATGGCAGACCATTTTGCGCATGCGTGACTCACATAGATACACAACTCACATTATGTATTGACAAGTCGTACATATCATGTCCATATTGGGCCAAAAAGGGGAAAATGCAAAAATACCCAAACAAGTTAAAACTGACTTCATTCTTGATTTTTTCAAAGTATAGCACCGCTTTAGACCAACCCAATCACCAGAAAAAACTTTCAGCAAACCACAGATATGTTACATTTACACATTGTTATGTAGCAGAAACACTGAAACTCATTTATGTGATTTATGTGTGGTTAGGTTAAGAAACAAAGAAGATTGGGTTATTTTTAGGAAAAGTTTGTGTTTTGGTTAAAATGACCTGCTTTTCATGGCACTGTCCTGTGACTGGAAAGGCAGTGACAGGTTGTTCAAAAACACTCCATGACTCCCTTAAGCACAGCTGGTTTTGTTGTTTCTTGGTCTCGAATACCGGACTGCAGCTTGAAAGCAATTTGCCTAGGAGACACAATTCCCTCTACCTTACAATGACAGTCAGCTTATACACTACATCACTTTGGAAGCATTTATATGATTTTGAAACATACAAATGTTGAAAAATGAAACCAATATGAAAGTGCCAAAAAAAATTGGAGTTCTTTGAACAGCCACTTGAGGCTGGTCTCAGAAGTGAGTCAATCACCATAGACCCTATGACACCCTATGTTAAAATGCCCAACTTTACAGCAAAAATAAACATGTTTACAGCCTGGTACAAAAACAGTTTTGTTCTCTGCAGCTAATTTCCCTGTTCATGGCAACTGTATGGGCAGGTTAATTTTTATAAATCTCACCCGTTTAAATTTCATTAAGGCTCAAACTTATGCATCATTAAAGCTGGGCTGAGGGACAGGCTGTCTGCCAATAGTTTCTTCTGCTTCTCAGTCAGATCCACCAACACATTCTCATCCCAAGTTGTCCTATATCGTGACTTTTTTAGTGGCCTTTCACGTCTTCATCTTACATGCTAGCTATCCTCCTGCCTCTGCTATTGACATTCCAGGATACCGCCACCAACACTGGGGCATAAACAAAAGCACGTGGTTAAGTTTAGAAAAACACATCATGGTTTGGCTCTACATTCATACAAAAAGCAAACACTGGGCTCCCAGGTGAAAGTCCAGGCTTTGTTGGATCCATCCACCCCAGATTCTTAAGTGCTGGCATCGCCAATTCCCAGTCTGAGCAGCAAAGACTTTCTTCATCCGTTGGCATTGCTGTGCATTTGAAACAACTACACCACCAGGTTTCCAGTGCTCAGCTCCGGTATTCTACGGCTGGCTGAGGCTCTTGAGCTGCGGCAGTTGCTTCGTCCAGTAGCCTGAGTTCTGTCCGTATACTCGGGCTCAAACAAATACAGCTCAACAAAGAAATGCTGTTCCTCCTCAATTTCTCTCTCTCTTCAGACATGTTGGGCTGTCCTTTGCTGAAAGACCGTAGTGCAAATTATCTTTTAGCTACTGTAGTAACCGTTGTCTCTCCCTGCGGTGCACGTGTCACATGATGTAAACACGGATGAGCAAAGCTCATGCTTTCGCTGGTCTTGCACAGGCGCGCACACGTTAGTGCGGAGCACAGAAGCAGTCAGAGCTACAGGCTACACTGAGGCTAAAAACAGAGTTCGTATGACGTTTTTCAAAACAGATTTTTATGTCGGGGCTGCAGCACACTTGGATCACTACGGATGAGCAGTATGGAGATACTTTGTGGATTCAATTTTGTGTTCTTGGACGTTAGTCTGGGGCGCCGTCTGCCATTAGGTGTGCTGGCAGCTCCCCCCTGCTGATCTCTGCAAGGGATGTGAGGACTCTAAAACTTCACCAGGGCCTCCATCGGCATATGGGTGAGTAGATAATGGCTGAATTTTTTATTTTTGGGTGCACTATCCCTTTAATATGCCTTCTATGAATGTGAGCACAAAATAAAATCACTTTTTGCAGTGTGTCCATCTGGCCCTACTGAGCGCCTCAATAGAAAATGACTGCTGAGGCCTTGCCCAGCGGGGCTTTGTGACAGAAGTGGCCCAGTCCTGTTTTGTCTGACCCACAATTCACTAGAACGGCCCCAGAGACAGTGAATACCCCTGCCAGAGAGCATGAAAAAAAGAATGCCAGACTGAACCAAGTAAGAGGAGACAAGGAACTATATCAAGAGAACAAACAGACATGTGAAATAAACTGCAGTACAAGAAAAACAAAAACGGAAACCACACAAATGCATCTAGGAATATGTCTTAAATAATGTCTTAAAAGGAATGGACATGTGAACCACTTCCACACAAAGACACCAGTGACAGCCTCCACTCACCCATCCTTAATACACACCAAACACTGCCAGCACCCTGAGGAAATAAAATGTTCATTCACTTCAGTTCAACTATATGCAGAAAGATGGAGGGTTTGTTTGCTGTGCGCCTATTAGCTCCCCATCAATGGGTTAATGTTGAGATTTTGTCTTTTTGCTCATCAGAATTTGACTGGTTCAAGACCTCTGAATCACTGTACATATCTCTGATTTGTGCAGTGACTCAAAAAGGTCTACTGTTGTGCTCACTGACAGCTGTTCCCCCTGTTTGGAAAAACAAACGTGTCAATCAGAGCTTTGTGGACAGGATTAAAAATGGGTACATCTTCCTGTCCAAGAGCCACAATGTGTAGATCTCGCACTGTACTGCTGTACATTGACTTGCCAAAACAACTCTTAAATCAACGTATTACTTCTATTGACATGACAAATGTTTACTGCTCTTAGTGACTGCTTCTGCGGCAGCCATGTTGATCTCAAATGATGTCTGCAGCACAGACATGACACTTGCTACCAATTGGTTTGGACAAAATATTCCCTCCTAAACAGGAAATGGCTAATGATAGAGTCAGTTTAGACAATATGGGCCCGACAGTGCCCCAACCAGACACAAAATGCAAATGAAAATGACCTCTGGCTGCAGCAATTACCTAACTCTCGGTAACACATGCTCGCGCACGCACACACACACACACACACACACACACACACACACATTCCAGCCTTGGCGGACCTAACTCACTCACACAAACAGGCCTAAACTCTGATCACAAATCTCCCACAACCAATTGTGGCCACAGTGGACCAAAACCATTCAGAGCAGTACGATCGTAACGTCGGACGGGGGGGCCTGTCCACCACCCAGGCAAAGACACACACACACACACACTCACTCACTCACTCACTCTCTCTAAACCAAAACTACAAGCATGTCAAGCACGCATACAGTATAAGCATCTGCAACCAAATAATACAGTGCAGCAGCAGCAGCAGCACCAACCACACCGACAAACTGTAAGTCAAAACCTTCACAGACACAACCACCGAATGAAAGCAAGTAACTGTACATGCACATAGTAGAACTCATAGAAAATGTATCATTCAGCATTAGAACCATCCATAACATGACTGCAGAAACTGAATTGAGCGATTGTGTACAGTATACAGTATAGGCCTGGCTGGCTGCCTAGCCATATTGTACATTTTTCATGTTAAAATAGAAGCAACACATATAGGCTATTTTATTTAGCCACCTCTCCTCTAGGGTATATACTGCACTGTACACTGTCTAGTCAAGTAGCGTTTATGCGAGACAGGACCACAACAAACCACCACATCACTGCCACAGAAGCAAAATAAATCTACAATGTGGGATAAAGCTTTTTTTCCCCCTTTCTTTCTTGAAAACCAGCCATGAAGGATGTTATTGTTGCACTTGCAGAAAACAAAGGCCATCCATATCAACTGGTGTGATACACATGAGGATACACATGACAAAAGGGAACAAAGTGCATGGTCTTAAAGCCAATAATTTTATTATATGTTGGCCTTCTCAACTGGCTTCTGGGGGCGTCTGACATGCATTGTGTGGCGTTAATAAACTTACTTGTCGCTGCTGCGTCGCCATCCACTTTGCTAGCGACAGTGGCGAGGGGTGGGGGTAGGGGTGGGGGACCCGGTCTAAACAGGTCTGTAAGCTTATAACATTTTGCCCCCTCTCTTTCTAGGGCCTTCCTTTTGCTCTCCATCTCTCTTTCATGTCCACCTTTCCTTTTTCCTCCTCTCTTCGGATGATCCATCAGTCTCTCTCTCTCTCTCTCTCTCTCTCTCGCTCTCGCTCTCTCACATACGATCCGGTGCGCCGCGCGTGTATAACCATGTGCATTCTCCTTCCTGTGTTTTCGTTGTGTAGAGGCGGGCCATAAATCAACTAACCAATCACGACATGATTCTTCTAAAAAAACTGTCATTTTTGACCAATCCTAATAACCCTCTGTTTCACAGTTTCACAGCGCGTACGTCTCTGTGCAGTAGCGAGTGAGGGGGCGTGTACTAGAAGAAGTGTTGTCTGCCTGGCAACAGCGGGCCATTGGCTGCATTGTATTTATCGCCAGCACATGACCTGCCAGCCCTGGCTTCTTATTGGCCCGGAGGGCAGCCATACAGGCCAATAAGGAGCCAGGCCATCTGGAAATCGACAGACTAAACAGATGGGCCAGTCCGTGAGTGCACACACACACACACACAAGATTATACAACAACAGTTACCATGGCCATTGCAGTGAAATTGATGGTGAAAGTCCCGCATTTTTATGACAAAATACCATGATTGGTATCATGGGCCAGCTATAAATGCGGCACAAGCGCAAGCCCTCTAATAAAAAAAATCATTTAAATGTTCGTTTTTCATTGTGTACTATTGTTTTAATTGTGTCATTTATTGTGTCAAACTGCTACCCTACAGTACACATATGACAATATCTATCCCATTCCGCTAATGGCAATGCTGCCAGGCAGTCAGCTTGCATCTCGCATGTGCTCTGTAATTCCATGTAGTTACAGCAAGCGCTCTGTAGGCCTGTTTAGAATTCTGAATAGCAAAAAAGCTGGTTGTGAACCAGCTTATCTATAAACACACATGTGCATCAATTCTAGCTAGCTTGCTTGAATTTTTAGCGGTACGCCACTTGACACTTTCGGTTAGCTAGCTAACGTGCCGTTTTCTTGGAGGAAATTTGAGGATAAAAGCAACATTATATCAAAAGGATGTCCAACTCCAGACCTTGCGATCAAAAAAAGTTTTGTTCGTCATTTTCAGTCTAGCACGTACGAGAAACACACATGGCTAGCTGGCTGCCCAAAGGTGAGCAAACTGTTTTGTTGGCTGTGTCTCCTTTTTTCCACCAAACAGACAGTCTGGACCATGACAGGTTATGGCGAATTAAACAATCTCCACACCGCTATGACCAAACATGAGCGTGCATCTTCGCACATACTTTGTCTGGTAAAACTGCAGACATTTGGCAACACACAGATCGACCATCAGTTGAACGAGGGCCTGCAAGTAGCAACAGAGCAACATAACAAGCGGGTGAGAAAGAACAGGGACATGTTGAAAAGACTCGGTGTACCTTGGAGCCCAGGAGCAGGCATTCCAAGGGCACTCAGAAGGATCAGGCAATCGTGGTAACTACATTGAACTACACATTCAGAACGATCTGATTGAAGCTGTGGTTATTGTGATGCTGAATGAAATAAAATCTCAAATCAAAGACACAAGCTTTGTAGCGATACTACATGATGATGTGTCCAACTTCACCCAGCTGTCTACAGTCTGGAGGTATGTCACCAAAGAGGGGGTGGTGGAAGAGAGATTTGTGGGCTTTTCCGACATCAGCGCTGACAGAACAGCCACTGCCTTAGCAGAGCATGTTTTTGCCTCTGTAGATGAAATGGAATGCAGTGACAAGCTTGTTGGTCAAACATACGATGGAGCCACAGTAATGTCTGGCCACCTAAATGGCTTGCAGGCCAAGGTTAGGGACCGATGCCCGTGTGCCAGTTTCATGCATTGCAGCACTATCAACCAGCACTATTTTCAACCTTAAATGGCCTAGGATCATTTTTTACCAATACTGCAAAGCGCACCAAGGCTCACCAAGGCTCAACATCCTACAAACGAAAGGCTTGGACATTGGCTATTGTGTGAGTAAAATGAAGAGAACAGCAGAACAGTTGCAAAGACAGAGGGGAGAGTTTGAGCGTGTTTTTGCACAGGTCCCGGAACCGGAGAACCCAGCTAAGAGGAGCAGAGGGGCTGACAGAAAGGCAGAATATCAAGGATGTTTCTTATCCTGCCATCTACTACTGCGTCAGTAGAAAGAACGTTTTCTTCATTAAAAAGAATCGAGACCTATCAACAGAGTGCCATGGGACAGCGATGATTAACTGTCCTGGCGATGATGTCCATTGAAAGAAGAATTCTACATAAAATGAAGACGTCTGCCACTTTTTACGACAAAGTCATCACAGAATTCACCAGGAAGGCTTGTAGGATGGAATTCATCTACAAATAAGGTAGAACATTGTTCTATTTTTGACATTTTTGAACACTCGTTTCAAATTTGAAGATTGCTCAAAGTTCTACAGTGTTTTTTCCATGAAAAGATCCAGGCAGAGCTCCAAAGGACAAGTCGGCCACTCAGCTTCAAAACAGTACTATCAATTATCAAACAACACTCAAACAACATATGAAACGTAAAAGTTATGATCCCACTTTCTAGACAATATATCTCAGCCAAAAATAATGGTAGAAGTGAGACTCTCACCTTATATAAACCAGCTACGTGCCTGCTAACAGCTCCACATAAGATAGCGAGTAATCCTTTAACTTTTCCTGTGAAAAACAGCATGACATGACTTGTCACCACTCATCGCGATTTTGGATTTTAGGCTGTTCTGGAGCGTAATACATAATTTAAAAAAAAAACAAAAACAAAACTAGGTATCTAAAACTAGTATCCAGCGATACCAAACATCACATGGTTTGATTACGTAGCGCGCCTGTGAGATACCATTTAACAGAGGAGGAGGGGAGCGAGGAGGAGGGGAGCGAGGACGTCGGTGTCCTGGCGCAGTTAGAGAGGTTAATGTCATTCATGGGGTGCTAATTTGGAGAATGTCATACAAACTGTTCAATACAAATACAATAAACAGTGTGGGGAAGTACACATTACTAGTAATGCCTTACAGTGATCACATTACTTTAAACAAGCAAGCATTTAGCAATAACTTTTTTGATTAGTTGATTAATAAAATTTATTGAGCCTCCTAAAGATTATTTTTATTACTTGATTAGTATAAAAAAAACTCATTAGTTATTTAAACATTTTCAATCAGTGACAACAGTGAAATATTTAAGATTAATCTCAATTTCCACATCACTGCTGTATTATTATTATTATTATTAATAATAGTAATAATAGTAATAATAATAATGATAATAATAGACCCTATTTGTGGGTGCCTAATCAGAAAAATACTTGATCTCAGTCTCAAAAGGATTGCCATGACTATGATAATTTAATCACTGTATATTATAGCAACCCATATCCTCAACTATAAAGCAATTTTATTAATATTTTATTATGTATTTTTACTAAGTATTTGACTTTGAACTGAAAGTGGTTATGATGTGGATTTCATTAACATGCAGGTCAGGTAATCACTGGCAAATATATTTAGTGGTCTAGCTTAACTAGACATTCCATAACAATTGTGCATTTTGTGATAAAAGCGTCAAATTTGGTACACGTATAAAGACATACAGAAAAGCATTAAATGTGGAGCCATCATGGATTTTCAAAATGGCAGCAATGGCAGCCATTTTCCCAAATGAAATCTCAAGCATTATTGACAAATTAAAACCTTCAGCAGCAGGATATGATGAAATCTATTCTTGTCAAGCAGATAAAATCCTCTATCACTGATCCGTTAACTTCATAAAAAGTATATGAATTGACCCAAAGATCATCCAAATCAGACGAGTCTATGCAGCTGTATTGCAACTACCATTTTGTGGGAGTTGGCTGCCATCTTGAAAAATGTCTTACCCAAATGATAGTTCCCAAGTGCTATGTATGGTAGATAAATTCATTTTATATCCTCAATATCACATAATATACATCTTTAAAACGAAAATTGATCTAAAATGGCGACCATCTTGAGAAATGGCCGCCATATTAAAAATCCATAATGATGATGAATTTTTTTCTACATGTCTTTGGCTATAACTGTACCAAATGTGATGCTTCTATCACATAATATCTATCGTTTATATGAAGTTTGATCTAAAAACAGTTGTCAATGGTGGCCATGTTGAAAAGTGGCCGCCATATTGGAAATTCAGGATGGCTCCACATCTATTTTTTTTTTCTAACCATGCCTGAATCAAAACAAAAAGTAAACAGGATGGTGCTATTTTCTGCTGTTTTAACAAATCACTCCAGGATGCTTTTGCTTCAAGTTTCTATGCATAGCAATTGTACTCCTGTAAGAAGTCCTTTTCAATTTGTGAGTTTTTAGCTCCAGTTTGTTCTCTGGAGGAATCCATGCTCTGACTGGTTACAGCTTGCCTGGGTGACACTCCATGTTGATGACAATGTCATGGCTTGCACAGCGCCATAAATGAGTGGACTACCAGTTGTGGAAATAGTTATAGTAGCAGTAGTACTGTCTGTATGAAGTCGCAGCAGTTCAACAAGGTAGCTGTCACGCACTACTCACACAGTGCTCACACAGTGTTACTTTATTGCAACACGCCAACACACATTTTGCAAATCGAAGTATTTTCATAATCTATGACTTCCATTACTCAATGAATCACCCACAGCCCTAGTTGTCAAGCACCTACTGATTTTAAATTCAACAATCAATCACATCACTGAATTGAATTTTGTAACTGTCATGCCTGTAAGTGACAAAGCAGCAAGCTAACTTGGAAGATGGAAATGTTTAAATTCAGTGGCTGGAAATATTCCCATTACTTTGATTTTGACAGGAAGAAAGATGACAACAACATTGTTGTTCTAGTTAGTTATACTAAGACTCTAAGAAGATTCCCACGTAAAAAGTCATTTGCAAGCGATCTAGCTTCCCATATCCTCAATGGCTGACTCTTGCTCTCCCGTTATTAGAGGAAAAAAAGAAAAAAACCCATCTACCTCTTCCGACTATACTCATACCTAGGTCCATTATGAACCAATACATGACTACATTAACTCGAGACTAGCCAGTCGAGCATCCCCACAAGACCCTCTATTCATCACTGAGGCGGGTAAAGCTGCCTCCCACTTCTGGTTCCATCACCATTTCCACCACATTCTGTCCAGATTAGGAATATCTCCCAAGCTATCTGGGCATTCTTTCCACATCGGTGCCGCCTTAACCGCATCCAAGCACGGGATCCCCAACCATGTTATCAAAATTCTCTGTCGTTGGTCCGCCCCGGCTTATCTCCCTCAAACCCTAACCCCATCTGACCTGAAAGACATCAGAAATGCCCACATGCACCTTTCCACCTGAAGTTCTCTTGGGGGCTCTGTACATCAGAAGCCTGCGAGAGACGGTTGCCCCACCCAAAGTCTCAACCCTGCCTGGTTCCACCTGTTCTTGCAACCACCAGCCGACTCACACCAAACCAATCTGTCCATCCACACCTAAACCCTGCATCCTCCCCACCACTTCCTCCCATCCCATATGTCCCTCATCCAACGACCCCTCATCCCACATCCCTTTACCCCCATCCTCTCCCTGCATCCATCCATCCCACATCCCTCTACCTCATCCCCCTCCCTTCATCCTGCATCCCTTTACCCTCATCCCACCATCCCTCAAACCCTAACCCCTTCCATCATTACCTGCATCCCTCTTCCAGCCTGCTACTTCATCATCCAAGCTCTCCTTAATATCATCATAACCAATAAACCGTTTATATGCAATCTACGTTGGCGTGGTCTTTGTTAGTGAAATTACATTTTTTGAGTAACTAGTCCAACACTGACAATAATAGAAATATGACTAATAATAATAACAGTAGCAGTGGGCATTAACAAGGAACACGGCAGCAGGCACAACCACAATCTGTGGGAACCTGTGAGATGAGAATGCACAAAAGTTCTAGGGAAGAAGCCAAGTTAGTCACATGCAATTTTGGAACATGAATGAGTGACGGTGAAGAGGGAGAGAAGGAATGAGGAGCTCAGTGTATCATAGTAAGTCCCCCAGTTGAGGCCTAATATCAGCTGTATCAACTGTTAAGACCTTGTTAAAGAATTATTTGTCCACGTTTAGATGATAATGGTAAGACTGCTGCTCTTTACAATGCTCCCTCCATTTTAAGGTACAATAGTATGACCTCCTCCACAGTTTGTTATGTGAAACGGAAAAGATGATCAGTTTGGAGACTCCATATAGGGTGGCCAAGAGGGGTGATAGATGGGTCCAACAAAGCCCAGACTTTCACCTAGGAGTCGGTGTTCGCTTTCCGTATGAATGTTGAGCTACACCATGATGGGGGTTTTTTCTCTCGTGGTGAGTATATTAGCAGCAGTAATACCTTTGTATTTGCAATGGAATTGAGTCTATCATATTTTAGCTTGACAGGAATCATCGTATGTATCAAGATATATCATATCAAACTGTTTGTTTACAGTTTAAATGAGAAACAACATCTCTTGGTTTGTAATTGGTATGGGTTTATTGATAATTTTTTTTTTAAACTGAAACCATTTACACCTATTCCCTCTCCCAACACTAATCCACTCTTGCTCTTAATCCAGCTCCTCTGGCTCTCGATGGGAAATCCACTACAGCTCAGAGACAGGTCTACACCATAGTCTATATATAAAGAGGGATAATGTGTCTCTCCTTCCTCCTGCTGTACAAAAATGAAGCAGGCACTGGCATCTTGCTATCTTGACGGTATTTCGAGCCACAGTCTTTGAGTTTTTAGTTTGCCTTTGTCCCATCCACTAACATGGAGGGCGTGAGTCTTATGACCTATACTGTGACCAGCCACCAAGAGGCAATTAAGATGTTTTGGCCAGACTTTGGGGGAGCTGTCATGTCTTTATATACACACACAGCTTACCCCAGACTCTCATGCACACATGCAAAATTCGAATATTATTTGAATTTTTAACATAAAAAACATTGAAAATTCGAATCTGATTTTGGGGGAAGATTGGCAGTCCTAAAAAGTACTAACCACTGCACCACCGTGCCTCCTAAATTATATTATATTATATTATATCATATTATTATTTGTTATATAGATTCATGTCATATATGTGTACTTCCACCAATATCATACTTTTTGTAAGTAAGCAGCTGTTTTTACAGCCTCTATAACACAGCTTGTTGATATGTTTCCCATAAACCTAATTCCTATTATGTGTTATTGCAGATCATGTGATGGTCTCTTGTTTGAAGGGTCAGGGTTCATACCGTAAGTTATAATGGAAATGCATTTTATAAATAAACAATGTGCTCAAGTTGGCCTGTCAAATATTTGTACAGCACAAGCTCCCTGCAATATCGGTCTGTAAGTAAATGGTGCCAGTTGTGTTTGTTTGACCATCAAATGATGTATTAAAAATTATCCCTGATTTCTTTGTCTGTTGTCTTAAGATGAAAGTATGAAAACAGGCCATAGACCAAAAAGATATTATTTTCATCATATGTAAAAAGATTTTACATGTATTGTACATTTGAAAAAGTCAGATATGTCACAATCTTATCAGGTTGTCAGAGAGTATGATGAGAAGATCAATATCAACCTCATGGGTGTACTGTACTAATATTAACTGTGGCTGTTAGTCGTAAGTGCTATATCATAGGCAACTGGACTTGCTTGCATTTGTTTGCGTTTCAAGAAACGCAAACAAGTCCAGTTGCCTATGATATAGCACTTAGGATTACCATGACCTGGATGACTGAGAATCTTCACCGACATGTGGCTGTTAGGTTTGTACAATTGAAACTAGAAAGTGAAATAAGTGTTAAGCAGGTTTTATCAAGTGTATCAAAGTGTATGTCAATAAAAAAGTTATTTAAAAAAGTCAGTACATCATGAAAAATGTCCTAAAAAGTAATTTCAAAAGTCATCCTATGGTATGAAATAAAAAGTCTTATTATAGTATGACATGAAAAACAAGTATTAAAAAAAAAAGTCAAAGTATGTTATTAAAACAATTTAAAAAGTCACAGTATGTCATAACAAGTCATAAACAAAGTCACAGTATGTCATAACAAGTCAGAAAAAATAAATCAATATAGTATTTATTAAAAGTGTCCTTAAAAAGTCATAGTATGATATAGTATGTCATACAAAGTATGTTTGCAAAAAAGTCATTGAAAAAAGTCATGGTATGTTATTAAAAAGACATAAAAAAGTCAAGAACCTTGGAGAAACGGATAATTCGGTGCATTTTGTGCTGGGTGGCAGGCGGGGGCTTGGGGGGGGTTGGAAGGAACGGCCTACCTGACCTGAACCCAAGTGGTGTTTTGTTATTGGACGCCTGTGCTAGTCATGGACTGGCCATAACAAACACCATGTTCCAGCACAGGGAGGTTTATGAGAGAACTTGGTACCAGAACACCCTAGGTCAAAGATTGATAATTGCCTTCTTGGTCGCATCATCAGATCTGGGGCTGTGTGTCTTGGACACTTGGGTGAAGAGAGGAGCAGAGCTGTCAACTGGTCAAAACTTGGTGGTGAGCTGAATCAGATGGTGGTGGAGGCTGCCGGACAAACCTGGTAAACCCAAACTTGTAGTGAGGGTGAACTGGGAGTGTCTGGCTGAGGCCCCTGTCCGTGGGGTCTTCAACTTTTCTCATGCATCCCGAAGGAAGAGAGGGATCCCATGGAATCTAAGTGGGCCATTGTGGAGGTGGCTTCTAGGAGTTGTGGTCAGAGGGTTGTTGGTGTCTGTCGTGGCGGCAACCTGAGAACCCTCTGGTGGACATCAGCACTGGGGGAGGCCATCAGGCTGAACGAAGTTGCCTTTCAGGTCTGGCTGGCCCAGGGGTCACTTGAGGCAGCAGACAGGTACCGGATGGCCAGAAGGGCTGCAGCTGTGGCAGTCGCTGAAGCAAAAACCTATTGGCTATTGAGAAGGACTTTCGGTTCGCCTCAAGGAAGTAATGGCACACCGTTAAATGCCTCAGGAAGGGAAAGCAGGGCTTGTCTCAGGTTGTGCTCAGCTGAGAAGGAGAACTGCCGAGCTGAACTAGGGATATTGTGGAAAGTGGAAGCAGCACTTTGAGGAACTCCTGAGCCCGGCCGTCACATCCACGGTGGAGGAGGAAGAGCCTGATGACTCAGGGAAACTCTCGCCCATATCCCTGGCAGAGGTTGCTGGAGGGGTCGTGGGAGTTTGCCCATCCAGTCTACACATGTTTTGTGGACTTGGAGAAGGCTTACAGCCGCGTCCCTTGAGGGGGGGTCTTGTAGGGGATACTGCGGGACTATGGGGTACCGGGGTTTGCTGCTACAAGCCATCAGGTCCCTGTATGACCAAAGTAAAAGCTGTGTCTGCATACTTGGTGTAAAGTCAAACATGTTCTTGGTGGATGTTGGCCTCTGCAAGAGTTGTCCCTTATCACCAATCCTGTTTGTGATATTCATGGATAGGATCTCGAGGTGCAGGCCGGGGAGAGCAAGGGTTTGTTGCAAGCTCAGTTTGCGGAGCATCTTTGTTTTTCACAGATGATGTGGTTCTGTTGGCTTCTTCACACCATGACCTCCAGCATGCACTGGGATGGTTTGTAACTGAGTGTGAAGCAGTTGGGATGAGAGTCAGCACCTCCAAATTTGAAGCCATGGTTCTCTGCCGGAAACAAGCGGATTGCCCCCTCCGGGTTGGGAGAGAGTTACTGCCTCAAGCAAGGGAGTTCAAGTATCTCAGGGTCTTTTTCACAAGTGAGGGTAGAACAGAGTGTGAGCTGGATCAGAGAAATGGTGTAGTGATACAGGCACTGTGCTGGACCTTCTTGGTGAAGAGGGAGCTGAGCCAAAAACCGCAGCTTTCCATGTACGTCCCAACCCTCACCTATGGCCATGAGCTCTGGGTAGTGACCGAAAGAATGAGATTGCGGATACAAGAGGCCAAAATGAGTTTTCTCCGTGGGGTGGCTGGGCTCAACCTTAGATATAGGGTACGGAGCTTGCATTCCGGAGGGAGCCTGGAGTAGAGCTGCTGCTGCTTCTTCGCATCGAAAAAGATCAGTTGAGGTGGTTCAGGCATCTGATCAGAATGCCTCCTGTGCACCACCCAAGAACATGCTGGAGGGATTACATGTCTCATCTGGCCTGGGAATGCCTTAGGGTCGCCCAGGAGGGGGTGGAAAGCATTGCTGGGTAGAGGGATGTCTCAGGTACTTTGCTTGGCCTGCTGTCAACGCCCGAGATAAGCTGATGAAAATGGATGGATGGATGGATGGAAAATTTATAGTGTATTGTAAAAATTAAAAAAAAAAAAGTCATTAAAAAGCTTCAGTATACTATGACTTGAAAATGTCTTTAAAAAGTCATAGTATAGTAGCTATAGTATGTCATGAAGAAATTCATTAAAAAGTCATAGTTTGTCATGCAGAAGTCATAGTATGTTGTAAAAATGTCAATAAGTCATTAAAAAGCCATTATATAGCATGATGGAAAAAATATTGAAAAGTCATAATATATCATAAAAAGTGATAGTATATTTAAAAACATCAAAAAGTGGTTAAAAAAGTCAGTATAGCATGTAATGAAGAAATTCATTTAAAAAAACATAGTTTGTCATGAAAAAGTCATAGTATGTTGTAAATATGTCCATAAGTCATTAAAAATCATAATATAGTATGTCACGAAAAATTAATTTTAAAAAGTCATAGTATGTCACAAAAAGTCATCAAATGTCATAGCATGTTAAAAATGCCAAAAAGTCACTAAAAAGTTATAGTATAGTATAACATGAAAATGTCTTTTAAAAGTTGCAGTATAGTATGTCATGAAAAATAACAAAACAGTCTTACTATGCTGTAAAAAAAAGTCTTAAGAAATCATTAATAATCAATCAAAAGGTCATAGCATTTCAAAAGTCATAAAAAATGTTATTTCTAACAAGTCGAAGTATAGTATGTCATAAAAAAATCTTATATTGTTATATAAATGTCAAAAAGTCATAGAATTTTAATGACATACTTGTGTGTGCACTTTCCTTTGTGTCCCTCTATCATAATCTGGCTCCCTTAAATCAATCGGTCATCAAAACTTTGAGAACCCTTGATCTATTTATCAATTCTATCTGTCGATTTTTGCCTCAAAATCCTCTAACATGGTCAGTTTAGTTGGTGAGTTTCCAAAACTTTCTTGGGAGGAATTCCCCCAAGACTCCATGGAGGGTTGAGTTGCAGAAGGTGCATGTGGAAAATTGTCCCCCCTCTGATGTTAAATAGGTGTTTAATGCCCTGCTTGGACATGTCTTTACTTTAATTTCCCTCTCAACATTGCTCCACAGCACCCTTTCCATTTTGAACATTCCATAAGTTTTTGTCTTACTTCTCTCAGGCCTGTAGAAACACTGTCCTTAAGGCAAGCAAGCCTCCCTATTTGAACAAGTAATGTTTACAGCAAACTGTATGGCTCTAATGGCAGTAGTTATAGCGTGGACCAGATGAATGGATTGACTGACTAACATTGCCATCATTAGACGCTGCCACTTCATATAGCGTATAGGAAGGGGCTTTGTAGTAACAGTGAGTAAATTGACTGGGTAGGAGCAAGGGAGGGTTTGGATGCTGCACAGCTGGTCAATTCTCTTTACCCACTGTTATCTATGTGTGTTATGCTTGTGTGACTGTTGACAATTACTGTTTTCATCCACGTTATCTACCTTCTCCACCATCGCTCTCATCGCTCTCTCGATTTCTTTTAGTCCTTCAAACATCCGCATGCACATTTTCTCCTTTTTTGTCTGTTTGCCTTTTCAGTCCGGTATGCCTCTGCACGTCTCTTATCCTTTCTCAATGTTAATCATTTTCTTTGTCCTTTTAATTCTTCACTTCTGAACTGTCTGTGCTTTGTCTCCTCTCCATACTGCTGCAACCTATAGTCATAGGAACGCTCCAGGTTTAGATCCTGAGTGGCTTTATCCTTACTATGTAAGTCTTCAGTCCAAATCTGTCATAATCAGTTTCTGTCAAACTCTACCAATGACCCTCACTGCTGTCATACTTCAGTTCAGTATGCTGTGTTTCACATCCAGAGGCTGGAAACACTGGAGTCAGTCACCTCTGTGTAACGCCTCACCTTCACAAAGCTGACTCCCCCTCCCAGGGAAGTCAGAGCAAAGTCACATCAATTAGACAGCTCTGGTTGTTAATTAGCTGGTTAATGCATCAGCGGGAGGTGTGTCAGAGAGAATGTGGAGGCTAGAAACAGATTTCCACTGGCTTGTGATTTACGTCCTCTTTATCTGAATGTGCTGTGGCTGGAAAGGGTTGAACAATTATTTTTTATATCTTTGATTCCCAAATGGAAGACTGTCATGAACCAAGCAGTGAGGCAATGAGGGTTTATTCTCTGCCCAGAAGGTAGTACTGGAAGGAGTCAAGGGCCCACTTGATAGCCAATGCCTCCTTTTCCACCATTGAATATGAAACCTCTCGGGGGATCAGTTTCCGGCTGATGTAGGCAACTGGATGATAGTCATCTGGTGGTTCCTGGAGAAGCACAACCCCCAGGCCCCTGTCGGAAGCATTGGTTTGCAGAATAAAATGTTCATCAAAATTTAGACTGTATAGAACAGGTAATTTACTCAATGATTGCTTAATGTCATGGAAAGCTGCCACTGCCTCCTCTATCCACTGGATCTGATTGGAACACCAAGATCCAGTCAGGTCTGTGAGTAGAGCAGCCCTGGCAGTGAACTGTGGTATGAAGTGGTGGTAGAAACCTGCCATGCCCAGAAATGATCATAGTTGCTTCCTTGTTTGTAGCAAAGGACATGACTCAATAGCCTGGATCATGCTGACCGGCTGTATCACCCCATTCCCAATGACGTGGCCAGGTATTCTTTCTCTGTGGCAGCAAAGGCACACTTTGAAGGGTTGACAGACAGCCAGGCAGCATGGAGACAATCCAAGACAGCATGCAGATGTTCCAAGTACTCCTCCCAGGTGATGCTGTAAATGACTGTGTCATCCAGATATACTGCAGCAAAGTCAGTGAAATCACACAGTACTTGGTCCATGAGCCCCTGGAAGGTCGCTGGAACCACATGCAGACAGATGGCAGGACCATACACTACACAGACCCTATGGCGTCCTGAAGGCTGTCAGTTTCCTGGAATGCTCAGTGAGTGGATCCTGCCTGTGTTGTCTTGAAGGCAGTTTCTTTTAGTTTCACGTTCACTTTCCTGTTTATTTGTTCACAATCTAATTTAGTTTCTGATTCAAAAATAAGAAGTGGATTATTACTTGACTGTTTAATGTTTTAGGGCCAAAATTGTTTTATACATAAATGACGTGCAAAATATCAAAAATGTTGAAATTTGTGTTATTTGCAGATGACACAAATATTGTCTGCTCTGGGGACAATCTACAGCAGCTTTTGAAATCAGAAATTAGTAAACTAAAAATGTGGTTTGACTCAAACAAACTATCACTAAATTTGAACAAAACCAAAATCATGCTGTTTGGAAACTGCAAAACAAATACCCAAGTATACATAGATAGACAATGTTATTATTGAAAAAGTATATGAAAACAAATTTCACAGAATCTGCTGGAAACCATATAACATATGTACGAAAACAGTTGATGAGAAGAATTGCAGTTCTGGGCAAAGTCATACACATACTGGATCATAAAGCACTGCATACTCTGTACTGTTATCTGATATTGGCATATTTAAATTATTGTGTTGAGGTCTGGGCAAAACCACCCTACAACCATTATTCATACTGCAAAATAGAGCCATACAAATTTGACATAATATTGGAAATAGGGAACACACTAAAAATCTGTTTTCGAAGTCACATGAACTGAAATGAAATTTATCTATCATCAGTGATAGATTAGTATGGTGTGAGAGATGGGGTAGGACTAGACAAGCATGTTGCTTCTTCCTACTCCTTTTCAGACAGGAAATATTAATTTATGTTTCTCATTGAGTTTGTACATTAATCACTGTTTTATCTCTGTTTTGTATGGGGGTTTTTTTTCTTTTTTTGTTTTTTTTTCAAGATTTTTTTTTAAATGTTCGAAATAAATAAATCAGATCCGAGCACAAACACTTTCTTTCCAGGAATGAAGGATCTCTGCCGGACTGACTGATCACACCAGGATTTCCGCTGCTGGGCCTCCGCCATGTGTGAGTGGGCAAGCTCACTCATTTTCTCCAATCGATCTCACATCTGGACAATTGACAAATTGAATTCATCAATTTATCAACAACTCCAATGTTCAACAGGTAACTTTGCCCATCTACTTACAGTATATGTACATGTCAGCTGTTGAATAGCTCTTGTCATCTCCATGTACACAACAGAAAGGTATGGTGCTGATTACATTTGGGAGTAAAATTCCTGTGCACAAAAGTCCGATCACTTCCCAAATCAAGTAAGGCCTTGAGAGTTGTTCCATTTACTTCCTTTCCTGGTAATTCTTTAGCACAGGTTCCACTATGCACAGATGCAGCATATTTCAGCTACAATGCTTCCAGAGTGGATCCTCTACTCTAGACAATGCTTGTGATTTCATCAGACACACTGCGGCATGTTACAGAAGCATCCCAGAAACAGTTCTCCGCTCTGCTCCACTGAGATTACGTGTCTAGTCTATTTTTGACAGAGTTACGAGACAGATTCACTGAGCAAATCGAACCGGAAACAAAGTTGAATGGCAGTGTCCAGTCATTCTTTCAAAAAATACACTAAATATAAATATACATGTATATACAGATACAAAATAATTGTGAAAATGAATGTATTTTTAATTACTAAAACACAGCCACAAATCTTTGGCCCATGTCGTTCATAACTGGACTTTGAATGGTATTAACTTTGTCTGTAGGCTACAGCACAACAAAGTATGAAATAAAAACAAACACAACACAAAGGTTGTGAATGCTGCATGTTTAATAGCTGATGCTACTGTGCAATGCTGGCTTTAAATGTTGAATAATGCTATGGGATATTTTAAGATTACTGGTCTCAGTTAACATTGAGTTGGATGGTGTCAGTTAATGGAGTTTCTTTCATTTTCAGGCTCACTGTGCCACATGTGTACGTCAGACTGCTTGCATAACAACATTGTTTGAAAGAGCACAAACTTTACTCCATTTTGACCAAAAATGAGAATTTGTGAGCGTCACAGTGAGTTAAAGAGAAATGTTTAAGAAGCTCTCTGCACTCTGACAGCTGAGCCTCCCACTCTGAATATTCCATCCAATGCAAACCAATGTAAAACCTGAAAAGGGCATTTTTACCATGTTCCAAACAAATCTGAATAGTTCAAGAAGTGTGAATGGAATCTTAAAGGGCCAGTGTGTAAAATGGGTTTAAAACCGTTGAAAACAGTGACATCAGTGGTCAAATTCTAGATTGCAGGGCTCACTCACGCACCCCTCCCGTCGGGTAAATGATGGTGGCCTGGTAGGGACAAAAAGGCTTGCGCAGACATGAGTTTTTCAGGAGTAGATCTATCTAGGACGAGGTGAATGTTTATTTAGAAATCTAAACCATGTTACGATATTGTAATAAATCCCATTTATTTGAGCACTCCAAAAACTCCGGTAACACTCCAGAGGGTAAAAGACTCCGTTCCAAACTCTTCTAGCGTAACACACGTACTTAATACACACATTACTCGTTTACAGTACCTAGCGGGGACCCCCTCCCCTCTCTGCTCCACCAATCTCCAGACAGTGTAGCCTGTAAACAGAGCTCAGCTGTTTATTTAGCCTAGCAATATCTCCGGACTGTAGCAGCTGCAATGGACGACTTTGAACGCGATTTTGAAGAGTTTCTTGTAGTGGACACAGACCCAGAGCCATACCTGTTTGAGCCGGAGTACACAGATGAGGAAATCCATGTGTTGGAAGCTGAGCGGGCGAGGAGAGAGGCTGAATCCTCCGCTCCCATTTTGCTGCACAGAATGGGATTCGGTGCTACCATCGTTGGGGAGATATATCATCAGGAGGGAAAGCGCCGCAGAGAGTGCATCACAAGGAATGAAGTTGCGTCTTCTTTTCCTCGCAGATGACGGTTCGGGTTCATTATCTCCTGTTGCGTGGTAAGTGTGGTCTATTCGCAAACTTTATAACTAAAAAAACTTTTCACTACTCTCTATGATGAACTTCTAACACTCTGCTGTTTCCTCCTCCTTCTTCCTTCCTCCCGCTGTCTTTGTTGGTTTATTTATACACGCAAAACGCGTTCTCTGGCTGACTGGATTGTCCGCTCGGTGTGCCGTACATACATGGTGGCGCAAGATGGCGACTTCTCTAAAGCAAGGCCCTTGCTATACATATATATATATATATATATATATATATATATATATATATATATATATATATATATATATATGTATAAGCATAATTATAAGACTACGAAAACCAAACAAATTTTATTTTATAGCGATTATACACTTGTATAAACATATTAAGGGGTAGAATATTCAGATTCAGATTCAGATTTGATAATAAACCATTCCAAATATTACACACTGGCCCTTTAAAGTTAAATGCAAGCCAAATGTATGAAAGGTGGGAAAAATCTTAAAGTTCGAATGGAGTTTCTACGTCAATGTATGAATAAAGAAATAGGCTTTGAAAATGCTTGAAAAACCTTAAATTTGTGTCAAATTTGAACGTTCCATTCATTTAAATTAATTTAAAAAAAACTGTGAAGCTTTCAGAAAGTTTGAAAGATATGAGTGATAAAAAATACAAGCACTCATGTCCTTACTGAGCTTAATATTTCGATATTTGAATGTAGTTTCTTTTGAAAAAAAGGAGGGAGTAGCCTGACAAAAAGTGGGCAGATTTTTTGCGTTGAATAACATAGGGTGAGAAAGCTGACATGAAAAATGTCCTTCTCTCTATGCAGCACAGTATTGTCTAATTAGCCTCTCTTTTCTGGCCTTCAGCTCTTGTATCCCCTACTCCCTCCTCTCCTCTTCTTCTGCTCCATCTTTTCCCTATCCTACCCATCTCATGAGACTGTCAAGCTTCATCTATGGCTCAACCCAAATCCACTGAGAAATGTCTTCGTTCAAAAAATCACTCTGAACGTATCCTCTAAAATTAGAGCCGGAAGTGATTACACCACCATGGGTTAGTAGCTAACATCTTTTCTTTGGTAGTCCTTTTCATCAAAAGTGGATAGTTGTAGTTGTTTTTTAATGTCCGCACACTTCAAGGAGCAAACTGTTTACATTCTGCAGCCAAATCCATAATGATAATGTTTGACTAAGAGGAAATCTTTTCTCGCTGCTTGGTGCAGTAATCTAACTGCACAATTGGCTTTATATCACAGCGTCTTTCATTGCCAGAGGCAGGTACAGCAGCACAAACAATACATGTCTATGCTGCTACCCAGTATCTGACAGCTGTGTAAACTCACGTGCATGAATACACAAACACATGCCAGCATGCCTAACTACACACACAGAGGCAAATGCATGCACATGGACATACAATGATAATCCGTGCGTGCGCACACAAAGCATTTTATCCATGAGAACCCTCTATAAACAATTAACTCATTGCTGCTTTTGTCAGGGCATGACTGCTGGTTTCTAAATATGCACAATGAGGCATACTGTATGAGACCCTGTACTTTATCTGGTGCAACCAGTGATGGAGAGATACTTCCCCATTTCTTATCTTACAATTTTCACTTTAACTTCCTTTAACATTTCTGCAAAAATTCTTAGTTTATGTTGACACAAAAGAACAGCGAGTGAGCTGGACCTCATTTATTTTCATTACTCAAACCATTGATTCTGCTGGAAAAATATAACCAACACATTTTCACTCTCATCAAGTACGGCAGCTTGGTCAGTGGCCTTATGCTTCAATCTATGACGCTCTGCTTACCGCTCTAGCATCAGTTTTATACATGTCAGTTTCAGCTCATTACATTCTACTGTCTGTCAGCATAAACCACTGTCTTTACAGGAAAAGCAGGTTTCTCCACCAGAAGCAGAGAGGAGAACAGATTTAAAGAGGCATAAAGAAAGTCTCCCTGATTGTACTTACACTGAATTTAATTAGTTACAGTAACTTATTGAGTGTGTCACTTAAGGATTGTGTCATGTGATGTATGCCAGTAACTACATTATTTGGTGGAAAAGTTACATTTTCGTTTTACACAAGACACGCCGGTCTCATCGGTGAAAGCCTGGTGTTAAAATGACTAAACCAATACATCAAAAAGGTCTTACCAGAAAACGGAATATTTGACTCCTTAAGACTCATTTATCCTCCCTTTATGTATGAAAATAGATATGTCCATTTCAAACATTGCAACATCACTGCCCTAATTTTATGCATGCTTTATGTTGGCATAGATACAGTCATGATGGCACTGAAGTGCAGAGTCAAAGGTTTCACACAACAACAAACTAGGCAATAGTGGAGAAGGTTTTTATAGTGTACCTTTAAACAGAGGTTGTTTTGTAAACGTTGGTGGTCTGTGTGGCCATATACGTAATGTTACATCCCAAGATGGGGACAGAGAATTCCTTTGACTATATAACCGATTTGTTCGGTTTGCCATGATCATTGAAATTTCTGTGTTGTCTCCTTCCTTTGTATCGTGCTTGGACTACACCACACTGCCTCCATAATCTCCAGTGGTACAGCTCTGTTTCACCCGTACCCGCAAGCTTTCAGGAAATGTGCACAATAATGGACTGAAGGCTCTGTCTGTCTCAGTCTCCATATCTAACATTGAGCATAAATGAGCCCTCAGAGGGTCTTTTCATTTTTATTTATTTATTTTTAAAATTTATTTAATCTTTATTTTATCAGGCAGTTTCATTGATATCAAGATCTCTTTTACAAGAGAGACCTGAGAACAAGGAACATTCACAATCAGCAGACAAAACAACACACAACACTGTGCATGGACAGGATTATCTCTCTTTTACCATATATTTGAGAAAAATTCAATAAAAATATCTGAGAAAAAAAACAACACACAACATAACAAACAAACAAAAACAACAAGATATAAAAGGAATTATAGAAACAGGTACAGCAATCATAGTAAATATCAGACAACAGAGATTTAAAATCTCTTAAAAAGTCTCAACATTAGTGCATGTATATGGAATATCTAAGGTTAAATAGTTACTGGATAGTGTTCTGTAGTTACTGGATTTAAATGAGAGAAGAGATGTGAGGTAATTAGGAAGTTTCAGCAGTAGAGCTTTGTAGATGAATAACATGAGATGGATATTTCTTCTAGACTGTAATAAAGTCCAACCAACCTTTTGATACGGAGTACAATGACGAGTACGAAAATTGTCATTAGTAATGAAGCGTAATGCATTGTGATACACAGGGTTTAACTGCTGAAGAGCTGATGGGGCAGTGTGGGAGGGAGACAGACAGCCTTTGATTCTGTACAAGAAGCCTAATTTGATTTTTAGTTTTTGAGTTTATGTTGAATATGAATCTTTAATGATAAATTGCTGTCAAGCCAAATTCCTAAGTATTTGTATGAGTCAGTGAGAATAATGTGGGTGCCATTTAAGGTCTTGATGGCAGGATAGTCGGAGTCACTAGTGGTGGCAGTCGAGAATACCAAGTACTTAGTGTTTTTCTGCATTTAAAACTAGTCTGTGGTTATGGAGGAATAATTGCAGGGCATCAAAGACAGTCTGTAGATGAGTCAGGGCTTGGGATGGGGTAGAACCAGGGGCATATAAGATACAATCATCAGCAAAAAAGTGGAGGTTAAAATATTGATTCGTGAGAATTATGTTATTAATGTATAATGTAAATAGCAATGGTCCAAAAGGTCCATAGGTCCAAAGATAGAGCCCAAACTTGATTAAGTGTGATAACCCATTTGACGTCACAATGACATCATCAGGGATTTTTTCACAGACTTGACAAAGCTTATCCAGAGCCACATAAGTCATAATACAACTGTTTCCGCTGGTCGAATATTCATCTCTCAGGGGGCAATTAAAGGGCAAGTGTGTAAAATGGGTTGAAAACAGTGACATCAGTGGTCAAATTCTAGATTGCAGGGCTCACTCGCTCACCCCTCCCGTCGGGTAAATGACGGTGGCCTCGTAGGGACAAAAAGCCTTGCGCAGACATGAGTTTTTCAGGAGTAGGTCTATCTAGGACGAGGTGAATGTTTATTTAGAAATCTAAACCATGTTACGATATTGTAATGAATCCCTCACGATCAGGAGACCAGAGTAACGTTCGGGAAAAAGGCCCGTTTATTTGAGCACTCCAGAAACTCCGGTAACGCTCCACTCCGTCCCAAACTCTGACTCTTAGCGTAACAGACACACTTAATAACTTTACACACATACTCGTTTACAATACTGGGTGGGGACCCTCCTCCCCTCTCTGCTCCACCAATCTCCAGCCTGCACACTGACTGACAGCGTAGCTTGTAAACAGAGCTCAGCTGTTTATTTAGCCTAGCAATATCTCCGGACTGTAGCAGCTGCAATGGACGACTTTGAACTTGATTTTGAAGAGTTTCTTGTAGCGGACACAGATCCAGAGCCATACCTGTTTGAGCCGGAGCATACAGATAAGGAACTCCATGTGTTTGATGCTGAGCGGGCGAGAAGAGAGGCTGAATGCACAGAATGGGATTCGGTGCTACTGCTACAATTGTTGGGGATATATATCACCAGGAGGAAAAGCACCGCAGAGAGTGCAGCACAAGGAATGAAGTTGCATCTTCTTTTCCTCGCAGATGACGGTTCGGGTTCATTATCTCCTGTTGCGTGGTAAGTGTGGTCCAATCGCAAACTTTATAACTAAAAAAACTTTTTACTACTCTCTATCGACGAACTTCTAACACTCTCTGCTGTTTCCTCCTCCTTCTTCCTTCCTCCTGACAAGACTCCGTCCCAAACTCTTCTACTGTAACACACGTACTTAATACACACATTACTCGTTTACAGTACCTAGTGGGGACCCCCTCCCCTCTCTGCTCCACCAATCTCCAGCCCGCACACTGACTGACAGCTTAGCTTGTAAACAGAGCTCAGCTATTTATTTAGCCTAGCAATATCTCCGGACTGTAGCAGCTGCAATGGATGACTTTGAACATGATTTTGAAGAGTTTCTTGTAGCGGACACAGACCCAGAGCCATACCTGTTTGAGCCGGAGCACACAGATGAGGAAATCCATGTGTTGGATGCTGAGCGGGCGAGGAGAGAGGCTGAATCCTCTGCTCCCATTTTGCTGCACAGAATGGGATTCGGTGCTACCATTGTTGGGGAGATATATCATCAGGAGGAAAAGCGCCGCAGAGAGTGCATCACAAGGAGTGAAGTTGCATCTTCTTTTCCTCACAGATGACGGTCCGGGTTCATTCTCTCCTGTTGCGTGGTAAGTGTGGTCCATTCGCAAACTTTATGACTAAAAAAACTTTTCACTACTCTCTATCGACGAACTTCTAACACTGTTTCCTCCTCCTTCTTCCTTCCTTCCGCTGTCTTCGTTGGTTCATTTATACACGCGAAACGCGTTCTCTGGCTGACTGGATTGTCCGCTCGGTCTGCCGTACATACATGGCGGCGCAAGATGGCGACTTCTCTCAAGCAAGGCCCTTGCTATATATATATATATATATAAAAGCATAACTATAAGGCTACGAAAACCAAACGAATTTTATTTTATAGCGATTATACACTTGTATAAACATATTAATGGGTAGAAGATTCAGATTCAGATTGACAATAAACCATATCAAATATTACACACTGGCCCTTTAAATGTGTGGAAACAGAAGTACACATTGACAATTCATTTACATATACATGTCAGAAAGACATACTAAGGTACAGTATACACATGGATTATCAACAGTAATACTCATGTCAAGTAAAGTGACCTTAACGTCTGCTGTGAAATAGAAGATTGGTTGTTTTTCCTTCTCCATTTCCCTGTCTACCTCTACTTTAACATGGACTGTCCCTGGTCCAGCCTGGCCTTGTGAAAGCTCTGATAACGCAGAGACGCCCTTTCAGTGTTTTCCAGTGTTTATCTGCAGCAGCCCAGGCTAAGGACAAAGGGATGCTTATCTCCACGTCAATGTTAACATGAAGGACTCTGCTAGCTCAACACAAAATGTACAGACCGTAAAAAGGCAGATGAGTTGTCAGTCATTGTCAGTCATGACATACCTCAAGTTTATAATAGGCAGGTTTTTTGTCTGTTCAAAGATAATAATAAAATAAATATGAGATATCAGTCTCAGCTGTTCCAATTTAAAAATGCATAAATGAAAAATGGATTGAATATGTGTAATGTGAAAATTTTTACTTGTAATGACAACCCTAAAGAGAGCCAGTTCTCGTCAGATCTACACAGCTTTTCAGCCTCTTTTAGCCCATTGTTTTGGATTTACCACCCACACCAAAACCACTGTTTTGGTTCTCTCCGCTCTCATCAAGCCTGTTTTCAGCAGCAATGGCAGTCAGCTGTATGCAGTGTGTGAGAGAGAGAGCACACACTCTGCTGTACCTGTCAAGCATGAGATGACAGACTATTGGGGAAAAAAAGGAAGAGAAGAAGGGGAAGTAGTTAGAGGAAACACATCAGCCCTCAGCTTGTAATAAATGTTTTAATAAAAAAAATAATAATATTGAATATATTTTTTTACAGTCGAAATTCTGTTTTTTGGACCCAAAACTGCTGCCATGGGTCGGACTCAGGACAGAAACTGCGCAGGTTCATGTAGGGTCAGGCCTGATTTTTTAGTATCGATCAGAGTTCTTATTGGAATGACAGTCATCATTTGGAATGCAAAAGGAGGTGATGGTGTTTTTGTGTAGGGGCTTGTCTAAAGGGGTGGTGTACAGGCAGGTATCCCTCTGCGTCTGCTGTTGATGTTCTGGAACGCCGCTACCAATACCAGGATGTCAACAACATCACATGGTTAGGTTTAGAAAAAAAGCATCATGGTTTGGCTCTTCATTCATACGGGAAGCAAACGCGAGGCTCCGTGGTGAAAGTTCAATCAATCAATTTCAATCAATTTTATTTATAAAGCCCAATATCACAAATACAATCTGCCCCACAGGGCCCCACAGCACACAACATCCCTCCGTCCCCCAGACCCTCACAGCGGACAAGGAAAAACTCCCCAAAAAAAACCCTTTAACGGGGAAAAAAAAAATGGTAGAAACCTCAGGAAGAGCAACTGAGGAGGGATCCCTCTTCCAGGACGGACAGACGTGCAGTAGATGTCGTACAGAACAGATCAGCATAACAAATTAACAGTAATCTGTATGACACAATACAGTAATCTGTATGACATCCTCGGTAATGACAGTAGGTCACAACAACATTCATGAAAGTAATAATACTGTCGTTATAGTTCTGGCTACTGTGGTACAACATGTTGAAAGTATATATTAGTATCAGGCAGTCTACATGTATGATAATATCATATGTCTATAATAGCAGTAGAAGTATGACTAATGATTAATGATGGCAGCAGCAGTAGCAGCAGCAGGCATCTGGCAGGACCACGGCAGCAGCACAACCACACACGTCACACTATCCAGGCACCGCTGCAATACGAGTTAACCTGAGAGACAGTGGAGCACAAAGGCTCCGGAGAAGAAACCGAGTTAGTGACATCCAGAATGGCCGAGTAAAAAAAGATACAGTAATAGGATACGAGAGAGAGGGAGAGAGAGAGAGAGAGAGAGAAGGTGCCCGGTGTATTATAGGGGGTCCTCCGGCAGACTAGGCCTATGTCAGCCTAACTAGGGGCTGGTACAAGGCAAGCCTGAGCCAGCCCTAACTATAAGCTTTATCAAAGAGGAAAGTCTTAAGTCTAGTCTTAAATGTGGAGACGGTGTCTGCCTCCCGGACCGCAACAGGAAGATGATTCCACAGGAGAGGAGCCTGATAGCTGAAGGCTCTGGCTCCTGATCTACTTTTGGAGACTTTAGGGACCACGAGTAACCCTGCGTTCTCAGAGCGCAGAGTTCTGGTGGGATAATATGGCACTATGAGCTCTCTAAGATATGACGGAGCTTGACCATTTAGAGCTTTATAAGTTAACAGTAGGATTTTAAATTCAATTCTGGATTTTACAGGGAGCCAGTGCAGAGAAGCTAAAACAGGAGAAATATGATCTCGTTTCTTAGTTCCTGTTAGTGCACGTGCTGCTGCATTCTGAATTAGCTGGAGAGTTTTTAATGATTTAGTTAAGGGTTTGTTGGACCCATACACCACAACTCCAGCCCGCCTTATAGGTACTTTTAACCTCCTTATGTTACGTCAACACCAGCAGTGTTTCACCTTGATACTATCTGTCCACATATGGTACTGCAGATGCTGTCCGGCCGATGTGGCATATCATAAAACTGTGAAAATTCTGTCCAGCCACATTACAAAGTGACACCACCTGGTGACGTATCATACCACCACGAAAGGTGGCTTTTGGTGTTGGTGTCTGATGCCGAAATCGCTGACAAAGCGGCAGTATTTGACAACTTTGGAACTTTGGAATTAGAACGAGCTGTACATACTCACTGTATTGTTTGTATTGAGATTTTAATTTTAAGTTAATGTCAGTACTTTAACAGTTTATACAGTATAATACTTTGTGTTGTGCTATCCATGCAAAACAGTTACAATACAAAATATTTCTTGTAGCTCTTGTGCAGTGTCACTTTTCATGTAATATTACATGTATTAGGGCACAGGGCAGGGCACAAGAGGGTGAAAACCCTGCCCAATGTTTTCAAATGAAATTTTCAACACCGAGTTTATTTATAAAATAGTTTCCTGATTTCTCACAGCCCCCCTGACTGGCTTTTGGTTCCTCCTGTGACACCTCATTTTTTAAAAAAATCCGAGGATTGTCCCTGCCTGTCTGTATGGTTCACATATCTGTCACTGTGCTCAGCTCTCATCCAATCTCCCATCCTGTGCTCATTTGCCTGTTTACTGCCTCACTGACCTTTTCTACAGGTGAGTCCTTTTATCCTCTCTATCAGCGCTGCTTAGCCACACACTCAATGATCTCTCTCTCTCTCTCTCTCTCTCTCTCTCTCAGTATCTCATGAAGGTAGCCCTCGTATTTTGAAGAAACCAGCTATTAAGAAATCTATCCCATCTACATGCAGCCTACAAGCACCACAGCAGCTTCTCTTTGAGACAGATGGGAGGCCAGCTCCTATAAATCAGCATAGCTGAGATATTTGTGGCCAACTTGGGGGAAGATTTATGCCGGCTGCATATTGGAGAGCGTCTATCAGGCTCTCACAGAAGGGCTGAGGACTGCTGGGGGTGGGGAGGTGAAAGTAGACAGAAAAGGGTTGTGGATGGAACAAGAATCTTTGCCATCCAAGAGAGAGGAAAGGTTTTAATGGATGATAAACATAAAATGAGAGAGAGGAAGACTTAAAACGTTTTATATACTCTCAGGAGTTCTGAGTGGGGACTCAGCTGAGATGTGAAGTGCCAGGAAGGTGTGGCAGCCAGAGAGATGGATGGGGAGAGGGTTACAGAAGGGTAAAAAGGCGGGGCCAGGTTATTACAAAGAGCCATAAATTAACTCAAGCTGTTATATGTGGATAACCTGAGGAAAACCCCTCACACATTATCCTGGCTCATCCGGGAGATCACCAAGACATCAGGCTACCAACACAGCTCCCAGGACCAGAAGTGCTTGCAGGAGGTGTCAAGACCATACACAAATGCTGTGTTCCATTTACCTCTAAAGTCAGAGCTGAGAATGGCACCATGTCTGAGTTAACTGCGTGCCAGTACCACAACTTGCAAAGCCAAAATGTTGTTAGCAAAACCACTTCTAGCCAGGTTAGCCATTTAGCCATACCAGTTGATAACCATAAACTTTGCTGTATTGTATATATGTCTGCAAGCACATACACACACTGTATAAACATGTCCAAGGATAGAAGTTGGACAGTACTGTGTGTGTGACACAATTAAGAGTGCTCATAAACATTATATTACTGCCAGTGTTGGAGTAAAGCACAACAAAAGTAAACTATACCATTTTAGCAGTAACTAAATAATATAACGTGTTACCAACATGATTTCAGGTAATATTATTACATTTACATTTTCTTTTTTTTTATTGGTGAAACATAGTGACAAGGACAAAACAAAACAACATGACAGAAGCAGTGACATAGGACATAAACAGTAGACATAAGGTGAGTAGACATACACACAACAATAGACAAAAACAGCATATGTGTGGGGCATATTTCAATATTTGAATAAGGGGCAAATGTCCGTGTTATATGGCTTAGACAGGGTGGGGTATGGCGTGAATAATGAGGAGAGAAAAATAAGTAAACAGAATAAAAAGCAAATATATAAATAAATTTGAGGCATTAGGGTTGTAGTGATGAGAAGAGAAAAAAGAAAAAAGAAAAAGTAAAGAAAGAAAGAAAAAATAAAAAAATACATAAATAAACAACAATGCATAATGTAACAATGATACAACATGATAAGAAGAGATATAATATATAATTATATATTATAAAAATATATATTATGGCATAATACACACTATAATATAGCATAAAATGATGTAACACAGTATAACATAAGCATATCAAAATATAATATAGTGTGATGTATTGAAGTGTAATATTAAGTAATATAGTAATATAATATAATATGATACTATATCTAGGGCTGTACCCAAATATTCGGATATTCGAATATTTGTTTCTATGGGTAGGTATTCGTTATGAAAATTGGTATTCGATGTTTGGGGTTTTTTGGGGGGGAAGTTTCCCTTTAATTTTTTTTTAACTTTTAAATTGCATTGTTAAAAATGTGAAAATATAGTATCGCCTACCAACGGAGCTTGTGCGCATGGCAAGCTTGAGCACATCCGTGTCACTTCGCGTGTCTGGGAATACTTCAAATTAACTGAAGAAAAGACAAAGGCAGTGTGCAAAATATGCGACAAGAAACTGGCATACCATGGTGGCACAACAAGCCTCAAAAGTCACCTGGATGCTGTAAGTAAAAAAGCGAGACCGCTATGCTGTGTTATGTTCTGTCCAGTCACCATTTTGTTGTCTTTATCCCCCCGTGTGCACTTAACTTTGCTTGAAAAAATGGTTGCAACTGAAATAGTTACAATATAACATAAGGAGTAACATAATGTAGGGACATCTGGAGCTGAGGCAATTATTGGCTTAAAAGACGTCGAGTTACTTTTATTAGCTTATAGCCGTAGCCTAATAATAGTTTCCAATGTCTGTATAGGTGCACCCCCAGGCATCACAGCCATCTTCATCAACAACCACCACCAAGAAAACTGTACAGACGTTCCTTCCTCCTCCCAGTGATCAGCACATCTGGGTGATGTTAGTATATGTTGGATGTGTTTCCATTCACATTCCCTACAACTGCAGAGCAACACCTGCCCGTTCTTCTCTCTCTCTCTCTCTCTCTCTCTCTCTCTCTCTCTCTCCTCATATTTGACAATATTTGTTTATTGTGTTTCATATACTGGACCCAAAATGTATCCATGTCTCATAATTATCAGACTTTGATACTCTGCCTGACCCTCCCTGTGTCCAAGGATATTCGTTTATTTTAAAAGGTCTAGACTATTAAACCATTCTTTATCTTTATTTTTTCTTTCAGTTTAATACAAAGTGGTAACCACTGTATGTGAATACATGGATGGGTCAGACCTGCAGCACTGGATCTGAAATGAACTGTAATGCACTGGAGCTTCTGTGCTTTCATTAGCTGCTGTGGAACAACATGACCCTCATCCATTCAAAACAAACATTAGTTCCTCTGACCTCATTTTGGTCAAAGTAACACAAAAGTAGAGTAATAAGTGTAGAGTACTAAGTTAAGTAACGTATTACTTTCAAATGAAGGTAACTGGTAATATGTAATATGTTACATTTTGAGAGTAACTTGCCCAACACCCAACACAGCTTTCACGAATGCTGATGCACGGATCAGTCATCTTCGGTGTCTAGGTCAGCAAGGTTCCCCTGACTTAAAGGGACATTGTGTAACATTTTCAGTTGTTTATTGGCAAAAATTGATATCTGCAATCATAAATATGTCATCACTGGTGTACTATTACCTCCACCAATAATCTGACTTATTCTCGTAAAAGGAACATTTCGGATTTGTTTGTACATTGTGCGGGTAAGTCGTCTGGGGGGTTCCATTACGGTTCGCCATCTTGAGAATACATCCACCAGCAAGGGACATACAGCACCGCCTTCAGCGTTTTCGTTGAGAGCCAGGCCAGCACTGCATGACTGAGGAGCCGAAGGAGAGGAGCAAGAGGCGCTTAGCTACTACCCTGGCACATTTGAAACTCCCACTCCCACTCTTTGAGCATAATGCAGGATCATGCATATGCAGCATCATGGGAGACGGAATCCTTGTCGCCAAGAAAGCGCAAAAGGGAATAGAAAAGGCAGCGTGACCGGCGAATTAAAAAAATGAAGGCCCACATCCAGGTAGCCTTTCCCAGGTAGAGAGAGCTGCTGAGGGAGGATGGTAATACAATCACAGGCCGGCGATGCTGTTGGCTGTTAGCCCGTGTTAGCGGCAAGTCGCTAACAGTCTAATCCCTCTCCTCGTATCACTGCGCCGCTGTTAGCCGGTGTTAGCCGTTAGCCGCGATTAGCCGTTAGCCGCCGTTAGCGCTGGCCTGTGATTGTATTACCTTTCTCCTTCAGCAGCTCTCTCCACCTGGGAAAGGCAACCCCAATGCTGACCCTTGTTTTTTTAATTCGCCGGTCACGCTGCCTTTTTGATTCCCTTTTGCACTTTCTTGGCGGAGGATTCCGTCTCCCGTGATGCTGCATAATACATGATCCTGCATTATGCTCAAAGAGTGGGACTTTGTTATGCGGCAGTAGTGCTGCTGGCCACTAACAGCTGTTTCAATTTACATCGGCCCCAACAGTCCTACGTTGTAAACACAGCCAGCATGGTGAGGAGGGGGTTTGTCAACTCGCGTCGCGTGTGTCTGTGTAGCAGCCTGAATGAATACTCCATGTAGTATCGGATGACATGGTTTCATCAGTGTTATCATAGCTTTTTGGTACACAGCGGTTACAGTTGTTGCAATACGTGTTTGAAACAGCGAGGCGCTAGAGTGCGCCATCTGTTTGAATGCAATATGTGATTTCAACGTTAGATGGGAAAATTCCTACACACTGTGGCTTTAACGAATAGGAAATTCACCATCAGTTGAAGGTGTGTAATGGTTCACAATATTCACAGTTTGGTTTGATACAATAAGTTGAGTACGCTTTGGATACAGCAAAAAAGTAGAAATGCCAGAGAAATTAAATTGATTTGTACTTTTCAATTTAAAAAAAACATCATAAAGTATAAAATGTTTTGGACTTTGAACAGTGACAGAGCTGTACCTGAGTGACAATCTACTGCAGTGTCTTCTTAGACACTTCTTATAAAACAACAAAAGCTCTTTATAAAATTTAAAATGTAGTATTGTAGTACTTAACACAAGAAACAATTCTGTTTCTGCCAGTGAAAATTCTTTTTTTTAATTATTATTATTCTTATTATTATTTTCAAATAGACCAATACTAACATAATAGTTCAACATATTCTCATAGAATGGTTCATGTGATATCTTATCCTATCCACCGATGACGTTAAGCCTTTAACGTACAGTTATGTAATTAACGTAAAGTTACTGTGGTTAGGTTTAGGAAAAGAAACATTGTGAGGACCAGGCCTGGAATTTCGTCATTTTAGGGGCAAGGCCACTTGGCCTTTCATGTTGTCAATTTTTTGAGGGCACAAAGGCCAAAAGCCAGGGCAGCAAGGCCATAAAATAAAGCAATGATTTTAAGTCCACGTTCATAATGAATTTATTTCATAGCACTAATAAACCCAATGTGTTTTAAATATAGAACAACCAGATTCATGTATTTATAAGCAAACAATCTTAAATATTAGGCCTAAATATTTTTTGAGTGTAATGAATGATAAACTGATTCACTGAACAAGACTGGCTTACAATTATTTTTTGATGTGTTGTTAGATAGCTAACAAACAAACAAACTACAGCAGGGCTATTCAATTACTATTTCAACTGGGCCGCATTTCAAAACCAGATAATGTCGATGGGCCACATTTTTAGCAGCGAGCAACCGATTTTTTTTTGCATACATATATATTAATATATACACAGGCATGGCCCTCCCAGGGTTCCAGACTGCGCCTAACTGGTCACATTTTGTGACCTTTATTGGAGGCCGTGTGACATAGTTTTTTAACTGCCCAGCTGACATCGGGCGAGAGGCAGGGTACACCCTGGATAGGTTGCCAGACTCTCGCAGGACTGACACATAGAGACAAACAACCATTCACGCTCACATTAGAGTTATCATTAGAGTTATTAACCTAGTCCCCAAGCTGCATGTCTTTGGACTGTGGGAGGAAGCCAGAGTGCCCGGAGAGAACCCACGCTGACACGGGGAGAACATGCAAACTCCGCACAGAAGGGCTCCCACACCCGGGATTGAACCGGCAACCCTCTTGCTGTGAGGCGACAGTGCTAACCACCACACCGTGCCGCCCTCGCTCACCCCTCCCGTCGGGTAAATGACGGTCGCCTGGTAGGGACAAAAAGGCTTGCGCAGACATGAGTTTTTCAGGAGTAGGTCTATCTAGCGACGAGGTGAATGTTTATTTAGAAATCTAAACCATGTTACGATATTGTAATAAATCCCTCACGAGCAGGAGACCAGAGTAGCGTTCGAGAAAAAGGCCCGTTTGTTTGAGCACTCCAAAAACTCCTGTAACACTCCAGAGGGTAAAAGACTCCATCCCAAACTCTTCTAGCGTAACACACACACTTAATACACACATTACTCGTTTACAGTACCTAGTGGGGACCCCCTCCCCTCTCTGCTCCACCTATCTCCAGCCCGCACACTGACTGACAGCGTAGCCTGTAAACAGAGCTCAGCTGTTTATTTAGCCTAGCAATATCTCCGGACTATAGCAGCTGCAATGGACGACTTTGAACGTGATTTTGAAGAGTTTCTTGTAGTGGACACAGACCCAGAGCCATACCTGTTTGAGCCGGAGCATACAGATGAGGAACTCCATGTGTTGGATGCTGAGCGGGCGAGGAGAGAGGCTGAATCCTCCGCTCCCATTTTGCTGCACAGAATGGGATTCGGTGCTACCATCGTTGGGGAGAAAAGCACCACAGAGAGTGCATCACAAGGAGTGAAGTTGCATCTTCTTTTCCTCACAGATGACGGTTCGGGTTCATTATCTCCTGTTGCGTGGTAAGTGTGCACCATTCGCAAACTTTATAACTAAAAAAACTTTTCACTACTCTCTATGACGAACTACTAACACTCTGCTGTTTCCTCCTCCTTCTTCCTTCCTTCCGCTGTCTTTGTTGGTTTATTTATACACGCGAAATGCGTTCTCTGGCTGACTGGATTGTCCGCTCAGTCTGCTGTACATACATGGCGGCGCAAGATGGCGACTTCTCTAAAGCAAGGCTCCTGCTATATATGTATATATATATGTAAATATAAATATATATATATATACATATATATATAAAAGCATAATTAGAAGGCTACGAAAACCAAACAAATTGTATTTTATAGCAATTATACACTTATATAAACATATTAATGGGTAGAAGATTCAGATTCAGATTCAGATTTGATAATAAACCATTCCAAATATTACACACTGGCCCTTTAAAATGACTCAAAGTTCACACAGATCCAAGCACACAACTCCGACTTTGTGACCCATCCACCACCCCAACCTGAATCCTTGCAAGTCAGGGTTCAACGCTAAGGTTTTTTTTTTCACTTCACAAGTTGGTCAGAGATCTACTTGCCCGAAGTCAGTTTTTACTTGCCCTATACAAACTGTTTAATTTAAGCGGCTATCAAATAACAAAGACTGCAGTTATTCTTATGTTATGTAATCTTTATTCACACTGTATTTATTAATTAAAACAACAAATGTCATGTATTGTAGCTTAATTCCTACACAAATATGACAGTGTCAGGGCTTAAAATGAAAAATTTGTCAATTATTCTCCGTCTATAATTTTGCACCCTACTTGAGCCATGCCCATCTCTATTTATTTTTCACCCCTCTCTCCAGTTCTGCTGTAATAACACCGGGTTTAATATATTTTGCCTCCATCTCTCTGCCCTGCTCTACTCTACTTCAACGCTACTTAGCTCTCTCTCTACTCTACCAGTAGACTACCACATCCACCTGCTGCACAAAACACACACAGCAGTGTTTCCCCTAGGATGGAGTTGTAGCAGCAGAGGTGAAGCACACACATGAAAAATAATTTTCACATGCATGAAGCTTTTTTGTATGCTTGCAAAGCACAGCCTGCTGGGATGTTTCTATGTATACTGGCACCAGAAGGGCTCTTTAGGACTAAGTACATACAGTACATGTGCACAGTAATGAGCAGGTGAAATGTCTGTCTAGCTTACATATGAAGTGTCTCAAGATTTAGGAACATACAATTTAATTGAACATTATAAAAGTAAAAAGTCACTTGACGTGCTGCTGTTTTGTGCTATGACCTATTTAAGTGCTGGAAGTTGTTACTTACATGACAACGCCTAAATGCAACACAACGCAAGCCCAGCACCGCGTACCGTGCTGCGCTGCTGTGTTTGTCTGTGCGTAATAGCAGTCTGTTGATGGTTATTTACACAATGTCCATAACAATAACGTTATGGGTTATGTCAGGAAAATGGGGCCTGAGCCGCTCTAGCTTGCTCACCTGTGTGTGTGGCGGAACTCCATATCCGTATCCGTGCGCAATACAGAGAGCAGAGGAGAATTGTTAACGCGTAACCATGTAGAGACAGAAATGACACAATGACATAACACCATAAATAGTATATTGTTATGTTATTATATGAAGCGTCCGTCGCACAAAACAATATGACTTTAGTTTATGAAGAGGTAAGACAGTGCAGCATGTAGGGAGGCTTCAGTGTTGATTGGCTTCACTTGTGCCATGTAACCAATCAATGGGGGCTGTGGGCAGGACATTGTTACACAGCGTGTGCCAGTGACTTCAGGTAGAGAGACCGCTGCATCAGAGCCGAAGGAGCACGTTTTAAAATACATTTATTTTATCAATTAGTAATTAACTTTCACTATTTTTAGCAACTCACTAGCAATTGGGCAAGTGAGTTTTTAGTTTACATGCCCGACCTTGAGTTTTACTTTACCCGGGCAATCGGGCAATCCTTATTGTTGAGCCCTGAAGTGCTTGGACTGCCTCCTTGTTTACTGCCATCAATGCAATTGTCACGTGATCACAGCCCCACAAAATACATAGGATATGTACGAATTTGGGTGGACTACATTTTTATGTTTTTCGTACAAAGCAGGAATTGTGGTCTGGCTGAAATGGGCTCATGAAAGAATATTGTGATGGGACTTGAATACATTACGCATGTTCGTAAAGCCTGTGTTGTTCTGGAACCTGTGGTTCTAAATGTACCAATAGCCACAGTGATTTTTTTCGCCCTGTCTGAATCAGTTTGGAATGCTGTGGGGATAATATTATCTTGTAATGTGTGTGTTGCTCTATGTTTTCACCTAGTTCTACTTATTGACAGACTTGGGTGATGTTGGCATAAATGACTAGACACGATTAACATCAATGACATGACCGGACAATATGTGTTATGAACTAGTTCTTTTTTAGGATACCTAGACCCCCATTTTCTGCCTTGCTTCATGAAAGACTCTAATACCCTGCCTTGGCACCAAACACTGGTTTTAAATTTTAAACGTGAGGCACAGAATTCTCTAAAATGAATGTCATACTGAGCTGTTTGTGGGACAGGTAAGACTTAACGTCCCGATCTTCATCTTATGGTCCTCCTTGCAGAAATGTGAAGCTGTCAGACAGTTGGTCTGTAGTGTATAACAAGCAGTAGCCTGATACTGAAGATGTAAAGATCATGTCATGTTGAGTTATGTATTTTAAATTAAGAAATGTGACGGTCAGAGCTGCGCTCCAGCATTGATTCCATGAATAACAGGAAATATTTTGTATTGGCAAGGAGCCACACAGCAGCAACACTGAGGATTTTTCACTCTCTGAATGGGACACACTGGGACAATGCTCTTAGTCTTTATTTTCTTGTTCTGGGAAGACTGTCTGGGAATCAGGCTCTCAGGTATTGTTCCTGCACTGCAGACATGGTGCATGTCTCAGCTTCGTGTCCCAAAAGCCTATAAAATGTCACACCTATACATATCTTGTGGGCTTTCTGCTTAGATGAACGTCAGGAAGTCTGGGGTGTCGGGTATCCAACCTACATACTAGAACAATGCTGAAAGACAGTACTCTAGAACAACTTTTATTTGTCACAGTTTCAATCAAACTTGGAGTCACAATCATGTCAGTGGGTCACTTGTATCAAAGGAAAGAGGAGTGCAGCCTTGCATACATAACAATAAGAGATGTATGGATGAATGGAGAATGTAAATTATATAAGCAATAATGTACTTTTCCTTTACATACAGATTTTTATTTTTTTTTACTTGAAAATTGTTTTATTGCAATCCACAAACACTTTTCATTTCTTTAAGTTTCAACAGCGTTTACTGAGTGGCTATGTTTAGGCACAAGCAAAAACTTGATTTTGGTTTGGAAAAGATCATGTTCTGTCTAAAAATACCTGCCCATTCTCACTTCCAACTCGTCAAACACATTGTCAGTGATCTCCGGATCAGAAACTATTCTGTCCTCATGATTGCGTTTCTGAACAAGGCTTGACAGAGAGTGAACAAAAACTGCAATAAAACCGTGTTCTCATGGCTATGGGGCTTTACTGTAAAACTGAAAAATACAATACCAACAAATGTATCAATTTTCTGCACACAGTGCTTACAGATTAAATACAAAGACAATGTGAACAATTACAGCTGCAAAATGCTCATAAGCGTATTGTAATAAAGCAAACTGCTGTTTAATATGGATTAATTTAAACTAACCAGCTAACATTGGAGGTAAATATCAAATAGGAACTGCACAGTTATTAGCGTAACATCAGCTTAACCTTTTCACTCATTCAGTTAGTAAGCAACCTAACTTGCAGCAAATGCTTAGCATGTGTTAAGTACATTTATCAGACAATCGAACAAAATCTTCCTGCCACAGAGCTATTTCCTCCTTAAAACATTCATTTAAACAATATGTCACACCTGTACATATGGGCACATCTACTCCAAGGCTTAAACATAAGTAGAACACTGGCTGACATGCACACTGTAGGCTGCTCTTTGTACAACTGGAAAAAAACAGGATGGAAATTGAAACTGAAGAAAATCATCACTACCAGAGATGTCCACTAGACTGTAGTAAGAGAACATGGGTCAGTACAGAAACCAACACAGCGGTATGATATGCATCAGGCGGCTAGTTAGTGACGCAATGGGAAACATCTAAAAACATCAGATACCACTGCTTTGTCAGTAGACGTTGGTGTCAGACACAGACACACAGAGGTACCCTTTGCAGCAGTATGAAACGCACCAGCTGGCAGCAGCTTGTAATGCCACAGGCTACCTCTGTAGTAAAGACAGAGGTAGCCTGTAGCCTGTAGTAAAGGTTGGAATGGACGGGACGGGTGGTGGATGGGTCAAACAAACACAGAACTTTCACTCATGAGGCCAATGTTCATTTTCTATGTGAAACCAAAAGTCAGTGGTTATTTTAATAATAATGTGGTGACCTAGTCTGCATAGCATGCTATGCTAGAGATGTCTGTCACATGACATATGTCCCCTGATGTTACATGAGTTAAGTAACAACTGTACTTACTTTAAACCAAGCCATGATGTTTTCTTCTAAACCTAACCATGGACTCTTGTTGTGTAAACTTAAGGAAATAAACCTAAATGAAGTGTTTTACATACGTTGTAAGCTTATTTTGATAAAGACTGTATGCAGGAACTGTACCTTTCCTGTGAAAACTTAAGTTCATCCATTCATTCATTCATTCATGATCCATAACTGCTTATGCTGTAATGGGTCGCTTTCCCAGCTGACATTGGGCATGAGGTGGGGTATGCCCTGGACAGGTCGCCAGACTATCACAGGGCTGGCACATAGAGATAGACAACAATTCACACTCACATTCACACCTAGGGGCAATTTAAGCCTAGTTCACATTACACGACTTTCACAGCGATTTTGACGTCGCAGAGGATCTTGAGAGTCACCTTGGGTCAGAGGTGAGTCGGCAGATAGTCTGCCACGACAAGTCCTCATGTGTGAACAAGCCAACGTGCAAGTCGCCCCCTCATCTGTGACTGGGACTGGATATCTGGCATGCTAGAAAACTGGAGATGTCTGACACGACTGACAAAGAGCATCAGCCAATGAGAGGTGGGATACGTCCCACGTCAGCATGCAGTAGGACGGAAGAAATGTGAGGAGGACAAGCAGCAGGGTTGCCACTTATTAGCCGCAACTTTGGGCTTGTTTCTAAAGTGATTCAACACTGGGAAGAATATCCATGCCTTTACAATGTGAGACGTCACCGCATAATCTGGGGCTCTGTCGGTGAGGGCTTGATGGAGAAATCTTGTGGTGTGCACACACAGATCTTGACGCAGTTGGCGAGACTCCCGCTGGCAGAAACACACGTCGCCAGGTATGACCACTCATAGTACTAGTACTAAGAATAACAGACCACAGACCAGTGAGTGATTTTTAACTGCCGGCTTATTTATATAGAGAATTATTAGAAGAAACAATAATCAAATGTTGGTACCAAACATTGAATTGTTCAATATCCGTTCAAACATTCAAAATGAAACCAAAATCTCAGGAAAATAAGATTTATTATTATTTATCCCCATTTATCTCCTTTATGTTTAATCCAAACTATTTGAGTTGAGATATAATTTTATATCTAGGTTTCTTATTGGTTGTTTAGTTACTGGTATCTCCTGTAAGTTTACTCAGTTTAAGTTCTCATTTTATCTCAGTTTAGGCCTATTTATGGGTTTTAGTTCTATTTTTTCTACTTTCTCTTTAGTTTGATTAATCAACTCTATTTAAGCTTTACTTCTCTTTTACACAACCCATTCGTGTAATAGCAATTTGGCACACAATGAGGAAAAAGTGAATAAATAAAAGGAAAAAAAAAACAGTTCAATAAAATAAAAAACTCAATACAACTCAATATCAGAGCTCACAGATCAATGTAAATAATAACTCAAATTTCCACAGTTTGGTGTTTTACCAGTCTTTTGGTTATGTCCTTTATCAGTCCATATGAAAGTCACTGTGTGTTGCTGCAAAACCTGTCACTTTTGTCCTACCATGATCCCAGTGTCAGAATCAGTGTCTTTGTCCACGGTGTGCAGGTGAGTTTGCAGTATAGGTGATTCTCTGCTGCGACTCTCTCTCTCCTATGGGTGGCTCGCCATCTTGTTTCCACAGCTCCAGGTGTTTTCACACACCAGCGATCCCAAATAAAAAAAAACTGGCCTGCCATACAACAAGGCAACGCACATGCAGGCATTTTAGCTTCACATAAATCAGGAAAATAAATTAAAGTTCTAGCACTGAAATATAGATTAACTATCAACTTAAATCCAAATCTTGACCTAAAATGGCGGCTCTCCTCTCGCTTTCACTCCGCCGCGAGGCAAACTTGACCATGTATGCTCTTTTATTTTAGCTTTTAACTACACATTACACAAATGAAAAACACAAAATACACAGCATAATAGTTGTTCAGACTGCTTTAGCTTAGCTGCCAGTAATATTGTCTTCACATTAAGCTTGTAACATTAAACAAAGGAATATCCTGTTGATACACACACTGAAAAAAAATAGCTTTTTAACTCACCAAATTCAAATATGAAATAAAACAGAATCCAGCAACACGGACAGTAGGTGAATACAATATCCTCCCAAAAATTAAAGAAAAACAAGGTGTTGTATCTCAAAATACACTTCTTTTATTCCTATTTACTTTCTCCTTTCCTCTTTTTCTTGCCTTTCCGTCTCTTGTCGCTGGTGTTCTGCTCTTCCTCTAGTTATTCACCCTCCCTCCAGCACGCGGCGCTTACGTGCTCGGCTGTTACTGTGATCGGCTGTTACCGCTGCACTTGTTAAAGGAGCAGTACATTTAAAATTAACAACAATTTGAACAGTAACTTACTTTTATAACATTTTGTTACTTTAAACACAATTATTATTGTATCTGCTTATATTTAGTATTGATCTAAGCTTGTATTAGTTTGTTTTCATATTTGCCTAAGTTACACATGGTTCTTAAAATCAATTACAAATGCCTTTTTTGTCGTTAAAGGGATACTTTGCCAATTTTTAACCAGTTTGGAATCATAACAGTGTGGGTAGTAAATGAACCGTCCATCTTACCAAATTTCTGACACTGCAAGACCATGACAACGACCAACCTTGAACCTCTCTCACTGTGCAATGCAGGACCACCGTGACAGAGCCACACCCAAAGATATCGCCACATTTCTTTCACATTGGTCATCTTTTGTCTGGGACAGCCCAAAATTACACAGTGTATACCAGGCTTTAGGGAGAAGGACGCGTTGGATCCATCACATCCATCACAATTCAAGCTATAGTGTGGTGAAAAAACAAACAGATCAGATGGACTAGTTTCATCCGGGGGCTCAAAAACTACAGATGTTTATGCTATACAGAACATTATCTATGTACTATGTCTTATATTCTTCTATTGCAACAAAATGGCCTTCGTGTTAGGCAATAAGATGATTTGTTTCCCTTTTTCCAGAATAAGAATGAGTTTTTTTGGCGAGGAATTTGAGGACAACAAAGCAGGATAAATAAAGATAAATAATAGAAAGGACTATTATGTACTCATGTATGTGAAAAAAAAAAGTTTTAGAACCCAAAGGGTCAGCAGGACCAGACACGTGCAGCACTCAGAGCTTTTTAGCATGACTTTCTCTGATGTCATACTGGTTGTATTTACAGGGTGAACTCCTCCCCACATAGTTGCAGCATGTGAAGGAAAGGCCCTGTCATGTGACATAGTTTGAGATTCTTAGCTTCCAGCGCTGTTGAGCCAGTTAACCTGGAACTGACCTGTGGCAGAGAGCAAGACACAGAGACAGCAGCAGAGAGAAGGAATAAACCAGACAAACTGTCAGTGAGGGCTGCTGTGAAAGATGGACACAAAGAGGGGAAGCATGGAGAAGAAATGGGGAAAATTGGGTGAGGATAAGCTGAGGCTGACAGGCAGAGGGAGGAGATGACAAAAAATGGGTGGGGGTCGCCTGAGAGGGGAGCTCTCCCTTTGAATTTTTCAAGGTCAGCTCCTTTCATCTCTGTATCGAGCCACTGCAGTAGGTTTGTACGGCTTCCAAACACCCACAACTCGTTCGGTCAAGCATGCAGGGAGGGGGCCAAGTCCCAGTTTGGGAAGCAGGTCTGTTGGTGCCTCGAGGCATCGAGTCTCCTTCACCACTGCTTCTAGCAGACAAGGGCCCTGCATTAATCATGTGCAATGTGATAGTCTCACCTCTCCCCCTGGATGTTGGCCCCTACACAGACTGTGACAGAGGGGCCTCTCTCTGCAGCAGTTCAGCACACCTGGATGAAAATGGGTTCAAACCTGCATTGCCAACGAAAAAGACAAGGGTTAAGAACAAAAATGGAGCTGTGACATGCCCACACTGACTGAAAGATGCCAGGCACGATGTTGTCCAGCCAGTAGATGGCCTGCTAGTAAGCTTAATTGACCTACAAAGTTCAAACCAGTCATACTAGCCTGCAGCTATGCTAACACTTTCTACCCTGATGACCTTCCAAGATCATGAATGAATGAGACAAAAGCCTGCAGCATTCACATGATGCTTGAACCTGATTATAAAACAAAAAGTTCAAGCTGATTGGTTGTTAGCCACGGTAAAATAACCATAAGCAACAGAGATGACATCTGTTTCCTTGAACAACTGAGTATCAAACCCTTGAATCCACCCACTCCATCAAGTTTAAACACAGAATTCTGTCTGGTATCAGGCAAACTCCACATGTGGGGGGAGAAAAATGTTTCCCTAACAAACTAGTTAGCTGGCTACCAAACTGCTTCAAACCGCTTTGTCAGGCGTTGTCGCCCTCTCCATAGACAAACAATGGGACAGCCAGCGCAAAGCTGTTTTACAGCTGATCATGTGTAGAGGCCTTAAAGGTCAATTTCCACCTCTGTAGTGGTCTAACTGTTTTCAGAGGGAAAAAAATCACCTAGCTGAATTCAGGTCTCTACAGCTGTAACTGAAGGTTCTATGGAACTGCTGTCCACTCTCCTCCTGGCAAATTAGCAGACGGGAATGAGATGGAGGGACCATGGGGTGATACAATATATAAAATAAAAAAGTCTGTATCTTTCATACCATGACTCATCATGAGCTGTTGCTTCAATGTCAGCCCTGTCTGCTGAAATCTTTACATCTTCCTTTTTTCCAACCAAAGAAAAAATACTCATGGTAAGTCAAAAATATATATAAAATACTTTATTATTATACTTTGAGTAGATATGTATTTGAAAGAGTAAAAAAATGACTTGCTAATACAGGGCCCAAGCTACTGTATTATTGAGAGAGATCAACCCTTTCCCAGGACATGGGAATTATGCCCCTCGACATCTCATAGCGATGCACAAGGCACCCTATAGCGTCTCTCTGTGACGCACAGGTAAAATACATTTTAATACGTTGTTAGTGTTGTCAAACAGTTTATGTTTAGGCAACAAAACTGCGGTCAGGTTTAGAAAAAAGATCATGTTTTGGGTGAAAATAAGATCCATAAAAATAACATCTGTGCAATGACTGTAGATACATTTTGTGAAATTACGTTGAAACAGCGTTCACTTTTGGTTTCATACGGGACACAAATTACAGTCTCCTGGGTGAAAGTCTTGTGTTGTTTGACCCATTCACCAGCATGGACTTTCTCGCTCTTTGTACTACAACAAGTATTGCCGCAGAGGGGATTACACTGGAGTTAGTTGAAAGCCTGGTGCATCTCAGAAACACGCTAAAGGGTACCTTTAACATTTATATCACACATCGAGGGCTGTGACAAAGCATGTCCTGCAGTTAGTTTCAGTGTTTCACATTCCTTTAGTGCGTTTTCCAGCACCATTTGAGCCACCAATCCTGGGTGTTTATACCAACCCATTGCAGTGTTTTCCCAGAGGCATTTTAGCAGCTGAACTTGGGTGTTTTTTACCAACCTATCTCTGCTTTTCCAGCAACTTTTGTGCCACTAAAGGTGTTTTAGGCCAGTATTTTTTGTGCCTAAACCTAACTAAACATTCACCACTGCTATGTTGACAAATGTAACATATAAATGTACAATGTGAACATTTTTTTCTGGCAACTGGGTTGTCTAACCACAAGAGGTGTTTTTGTGTTTGTTTTTGGGATAATCGGCTTTCAGTCCAGTGGGACATTTTTTATACTGAAAAGGCTTTAGAGTTTTGAGCTGTCGAAACAATAGTCAGTCCCCTGTAGAACACTGGGAATATTACTAGTCTCCCTGAGAGAATATGTGTAATGTGTGTTCATTTTCTTTGTCTTTCTTTTTGTGTAGATTGGTTTGTGAGAGGATATTGAGCTTCAGTTTGTTGGTTTAAGATTTTCTTGTGTTTAATGTGTTATTTTCAATTTGATTATATTTTCATATTGGCGAAAATTGCAATCTCATATGGGTCTTCTGATTGGGTATGGAGAATTGCTTCTATAGCGTCCCCTTAAAGTTTTCAAAGTTTAAGCCCCCACCTTTAAATTTCACGTAGATGAATGAAATTTGGTGGACATATGTATCATGCCCAGACTTACAAAAAGGTCTCTTGGAGCCATAGCTTAAACCCAACAGGAAGTCAGCCATTTTAAATTTAATATGTAAGATGTAACCTCAGATTTGCCTGAAAAAAAGTGAGACTTGTCAAACAATTATCTTTAGATTTACATAAAAATGTTCATGGTATGGTCTACAATTGATTTACAGCAACAAGAGGTATAATTAGTTTGTTCTCCAGCGCCACCTTCTGGCAACAGGAAGTGTTACAAAGTGTGAAATAGGTCATTTAAACATCCAGACTCTATGGAGGATGTACCATCTTACTCCTGCATGCAGCATCTGAGTTTTACAGATAGGAACAGCCACATCTGATGTGCGCAAAGGTGAGAAGACCCGTTTGCGGTTGACTGTATTAAAAAACAAAAGAAAAGAAAGCAGTGGTAAATTGTTACATCTCAAGTCACTGTTTTCAATTGTATGTGAACCTTGTTGAGTCTTGAAGTGGTTAGAATTTCTGGTGGTTTTCCTGAGGTGAGGTTACCTTGGGTGGCGTTGTCAACAATACTAAATTCTAAATAATACACTACTATGAATAGTTTTACCTACTCACCCTAGAGCTGCCACACTTGCAAAAACCAGTTTTAAAAACGGGGTAACACTTTACAATAAGGTACACAAAATTAGAGTAGTTACTGAGGAACTAATGAGGAACTAATGAGTAGTTACCGAGGAACTATGGTACACAAAATTAGAGTAGTTACTGAGGAACTAATGAGGAACTAATGAGTAACTAATGAAAAACTAATGAATAGTTACTGAGGAACTATGGTACACAAAATTAGAGTAGTTACTGAGGAACTAATGAGTAACTAATGAGTAACGAATGAGGAACTAATGAGGAACAAATGAGGAACTAATGAGGAACAAATGAGTAGTTAATGAGGAACTAAGATACACAAAATTAGAGTAGTTACTGATGAACGAATAAGGAAAGTGTTACCATATAACTGCAATATCTGAACAAAAACATCAAGTTGTTGGTTGGCTCATCCACAGCCAGTTATTGCTCCTCCCCCTCCAGTGTAGCCTCAGATACCTCAGCCTAATGATCCTTCACCACTTCATCAGAAAAAGCCTTTATTGTACTAGCCACTGTGACATGTGCATATGTTAGGCTCAGTGTGGGTGTAGAGAGACTGTCCTCCTGTCTCTAACTTCTCTGATTCACTCATGTCACACTTGGAGTCTGTTGAGCAGCATCAGAGGAGCAGTGAGTGGGTGAGCCAACACGTGTCCACCACTGTCAGCCAGTCAACTTACCACAGCCACTCTTCAAGCCTACCTACTGCTCACTCAACAACACTGATACTGCTCTACATCGCCTACACACACAGAGAAACTGATTCAACCTGCTCCCTTAACAAACAGCAACAACACCGTTTTACATTCTACACACACACAGACTTCATCCACGGAGGATAAGAGTAAAGCACACCACACACATTAATAATGAGTTAACTAGGAGACCACAGAAGTTTGCACATTAATAATTCTCCACACAACAAAGCCAGGGGGGCCTCTATAACAGACCCTGAGGTCAGAGTCCGATGTGTGTGTGTGTGTGTGTGTGTGTGTGTGTGTGTGTGTGTGTGTGTGTGTGTGTGTGTGTGTGTGTGTGTGTGTGTGTGTGTGTGCGTGCGTGCATGCATTTGCTGTATGCTACCTTGATTACATGCTCTGTACATTCATGCAGGGTCTGCATCTGCAGCAGACACATGCTCTCTCACACACACACACACACACACACACACACACACACACTTTGTCCCAGAAACATGTGAGCTACTTATCAATGAGAAGACAGGGTTGTTAGTTTGACTTTCCTTCTGAACCACATTATTGATCATTAAGTTAAGAAAACATCTGCATGGTGTAGTATTGCATGCAGTCATGTGTTCCACTGTGTGATAATAGTGACTGAGCAGTCTAAACAACAAATAGTTAATGTTCGCTGTTCTTCCTCCATCGCTAATACTGTGGATATATATATATATATATCCACAGTATTATATATATATATGTATGTATATATATATATATATATATCTACAGTACAGGCCAAAAGTTTGGACACACCTTCTCATTCAATGCGTTTTCTTTATTTTCATGACTATTTACATTGTAGATTCTCACTGAAGGCATCAAAACTATGAATGCTATGAATGCTTAACTTAACAAAAAAAGGTGAAATAACTGAAAACATGTTTTATATTCTAGTTTCTTCAAAATAGCCACCCTTTGCTCTGATTACTGCTTTGCACACTCTTGGCATTCTCTCGAAGCGGCTCACGCTTCAGCTCGGGTGTTATGTATGTTACGGTGCTACTGGGTTAGCTGCTAAGGAGAGTTGCTTTGCAGTGACTCGTTCTTTGGCTTGGTGTGCTTTTATCCACCGCTCTCTCTTGCCATTGCCCTCGTAATTCACAGACGAATTATGAGGGCAATAAACTGAAGTGCCTCCAAACACCAGATCTGAAGGTTATCAGAGAATCCTCTGTTTCTGATCTGGTAATGGCATTACTAACCATCTTGCAACGAGCTAGCTTAGCATAGCTGCCTGCCAATGTGTCTCACTGCAGTAGAATGTTCTGGTTTGGGGGTGGGAGGGGCAGACAGCATGTTGCTTGTTCCGTCCTGTAGGCTGCCTTGTTAAGTGCAGTGGCACTGAGAACATTAGGCCTATATTAAACACCGTTTAAGCTATGTGTCTTATTTTTAAATGTAATAGAATATCTCAGTGAATCGTTTAGTCTGTAATGCGTACTGAACCAAAAGCCTCATACCGACTGGTTCGATACAAATAAATAAATATATACAGTATATATATATGTTATACGTTATTCAATGTATTCCAAGCTTCATTTCATATGTAATTATTTTCTAATGCCATGCCATAATAGTATATATCTATATATATATATATATATAGATAGATATACACTGTATACTATTATGGCATGCTAATTTCCCCTTCATTACATCGCTTTAAATGTCAGGCTGTCTCCAGTTCCACCCACATATGGTCACTTCTGGCTCGGAAATTCAAGATGGCACCAGCCAAAATGCTAAACTTGAAGCTTCAAAACAGGAGTCCCAAATTTCATGGGTGGCTACATCATTGTTTTTATACATTTTGCTATGCAAGCCAAGCCAAGCCAAGTGTTTTTGTACATTGCTTTAAATAAGAAAATTAAATGAAAATGAATAAATAAATAAATAAATAAATAATCAATTAAAAAGTTTAAACAAAAAAACACAACCACAATGTAAACATGAAATTCAGATTCACTCAGACTCACATTCTAGTAAAAAGCCTATAAACTGAATTTGCTGCAGTGTCACATGGCAGCTTCTCTGCGGTTTGTAAGCAAGCTCTACAATCAATGTCCCCACTAACACTGCAGGTAGGCTCCAGAGAACAATTGCTGTCCATTCATGCTGCTTATTCACTGAGCTGTCAATACGTTGTATCTGGAACTGATCATTACTGTGGATACATAGTTGCAGTTTGCAGGTGCGTTGAGGCTCCTGCTCTCCAGGAGGATGTTTTCTCAAACAGAAAACAAAATTAGCTTCATCCCGTCTGCTCTGAAGGCAGTCATGGATATAATGTGAGCAGAGGACGAAAATCTGTGAATTGAATTTAATCCCATTTGTTTTAGTGTGAATCACCAGTGCAAACATACAGGAAGTAGAATGTGAAAATATGAGCCAACTATTCATCTGTCTCATATTTAGGTCATTTCAGCTTAATGGACTGGGACCTGCAAGCATGCCTCTACTATTTGCATGAATTTCCTTTATGGGAAAGAAGATGGCTCTCTCAATTATCAAATCAATTAGTCAGTGAGGTGTGTGACCTGTTACTGTTCCTAAGAGGACTTACTTGGCTCATAACAAACTGTGTAGAAATTAGCATTGTGAAACCAAAAGGGTAGTAAGAGAGCACAAACCTCCCAGCACAGTTACCAGCAGAAAATGTTGGCATAGTATGTTTCTGAAAACCACAAATTTGTTACATTTTTATCATATCAGCATTTCTAAAGGGACATAGTATATAAGGTGACTTTGTCACTGGGAGTTGGAAGAGATGGTGGGTGACATGAGACCTTGCCAATACGCCTGTCAAGCTGTAGACCAATGCAGATCACCCTTCAAGGCCAACAAACAGCAAAACCAGTTGTTTTTTAGTGAGTCATAGCAGCAGGGCAGTCCCCCCAATATATAACTGAAACTGAAAAACAACAACAACAAAAAAACGTTTTGTTTTCATTGCTATTCTACAGCAGCCTTGTAGCCCAGGTTCTGCTGTTTAATTTGATGTGCAGCATCACTATATTCTTCATGATCAGTGCATTGTTTCACACTGTGTTTGCAAAGTCGTTCTCAAAGTCCCCCAGTTGGACGACTCCTCATTCTTTGTTAAAATACCTTAAAATCACGGGCTCCAGTTTTGCAGACCGGGCGAGGCGGAGGCGCAGCGCACCTGTGCTTAGCCAACTGGGTGTCACCAGGCGGATTTTGTAAGTTTGGTACACCGTGTGCGCTGGCGCAGCTACTCCTCTATCCCACCTCCGTCCCTCATACCAGCGCAAGTCGGAAAGAGGGAGGAGAGAAGGCGTGGAGTGGGTTTTACACACATCACACCAATCAAATGAGCCCCTCTCCTCGCCCTTAAATGCGCCACGCGAAAGCGTAATGAGAGTTTACTCAATTCGCCATGGCAGAAGAGAGCAGCAGCGTCAGACGGCCAAACTCCTCCCAGGAGGAAACTGATGTTTTGGTCCGGGAGGTCCAAGCTAGCAGTGTCCGAATATACGGAACTGCTAGCAGACCTCCACGGGCTGATGATGCAAGGGTAGCCTGGGAGGAGGTCACCACAATTGTAAATCAATGTTGCGTTTGAATAGTGGTGTTTGTGGGTATTTATTGCATCGTTAATGTGCCTGACATTCTGGAAACCTGCCTGTGAGGTTTTGGTGACGTGTGCACACTTTCCGCTGGTCCGCCAAACTTCCACTTACACCGGCTGCGCTCCGCCTGCGCTGACAGTAGACGTGGCTTCAGTTGGCGAGCTTTTAGCACACCTTCGGTGAAGCCTTTTGGCACGAAAGTGTCACTGCGCCAAGCTGGATCTGTCAACACCTCCCCCTGCTGCGCTGCCACACCCATCTCAGCGCACCTCGGTCTGCCAAACTACCAAACTGAGTGCGCCTCGGGTTGCGCTGCTCGAAACTAGCTCTGCGCGGGGTTCGCCACCCTGCGCCACCCTGGGGGAGAAACCCCCGAATCCCTGGGTAAAAAAACCTTCCCACTTCAGTGCTAAAGCCCCAGATGTTTTCAACACCTAGGGACGCCCCTGGTCCCCCCCTGCTCTTGGATTTCTTTGTGTAACAACCCTGTCAAAATCCCAAAACCAAGAGAACTCCAGGTTTATTGTTGACCAAAGAAATGATCCCTGCCTCCTTGCGGGTGTGCTCCTTTTATTTGTTCAGCGTCTCGCCCTCCAGGGCTTTATTAAATGTTCTTCCTTTGCTTTCTTTACAACTTTTAGAAAAAAGGGACTTGATTTACACATGTGCATATACATATAATATATACATGTATATATATATATATATATATATATATATATATATATATATATATACACACAGTGGAAAACACTTATAATGATCACTTCTGTGATAGGTGTACCTCAGTTCAATCAATCAGTTTTATTTATAAAGCCCAATATCACAAATCACAATTTGCCTCACAGGGATTTACAGCATACGACATCCCTCTGTCCTTAGAACCGGATAAGGAAAAACTAATCCTAATGTCTGGATATACGTATTTCCAAAATGAATAGAACTATGAGAGAGAAGATCGGGATTACATTTGGTTGAAGCCACAGTCTTGCTCTTGTGAGGGGTAAAGTTAATTTTTCCATAATATCTCTGGTGAAGCTTATGCTGGAGAGTGTTGGGCAAGTCCATGTACAGACAACCCCAGAGGTCACTGGTATGGTAAATGTGGATTGTGATATGGATTCATCGTATTTCTACAATCAGCTATGTTTTGTCAATATCAAACTTCACAACCACCTACTGGATTTTAAGTAGTACAGTATTTATTCTGCGTGGCCAAATGTCCTATCTCACAATGTTCACACAATGTTAAAGTGTGTATCTGCCCCATGTTTTGGAGCAGCTCCAAAATTTTAACGAGTTCATCTCTGGTCCATGCTACATCCCTCCACTACGTTTCATGAAAATTGGGCTGGTAGTTTTTCCTTCTTGGCAGAGTTAATATGATTCAACATATCCTCATACAACAGTTTGCACGATATTGTACGACCATGCACACAATGATTTGCATGATATCCTATAAATTAACGTCCCACAAATTATGTTATCTCCTTAACATAAAGTTACAAAATGAACAGATTACCGTGGTTAGGTTTAAGAAAAGAATCATGGTGATGACATACCTTAAAAAAAAGGTAGTTAAAAAAAAAAAAAAAAAAGTTCACACAGTTCCGAACACCAGTCGGTGGTGCCATAACTACACATGCAGAGGAGGTGTTAAAGTCATGGGTTTGTCAGATGGCCCTCAGCTGTTTCAGTGGTTTTCTCTGCCCCAGCTATTTGACTGTTTGATTAATCAACACAGTAAGACTTGGCAATACAGACCAATTGTTTTACTTTACTTTACCCACTAAAAATCATAGAATGTAAAAATAATGGATGTAGCGACCTTAACGTCACCCAGTGATTGATGAACATCTACGTTGAAGCCTCAAGTTCAGCATTTCAGCCATCGTCATCTTGGCTTTTTAAAAAACAGAAGTGACCATTTTGGGTGTGAGGCTGGCACCTTGGAGATACAACAGTTAGTTCTGACGAAGCACTTTGATAAGACAGGAGGCATTCTTAAGTGCTGATATACAGGTGTTCTGAGCCGTTGATTACATTAAGCCTTAATTAGAAGACATTAAGGGTCATCATAACAATCTTTGAACCACAAAGAGAATGGTTGTCAGAAAAGGACAGAGACAGAGAGACACACAAATCATGGGCTGTTGCCACTTTTTACTGTTAATAAATGGCACTTGTAGAACTGTTGTATAAAAGCAATATCACACTCGAGGTCGTGCTGTTGTACTGAATATCAGCACATTTGTAATAAGTAGCACTTACTTATGTGGGATTTTGTTTAAGTCAAGCCTGCAGCCTGTAGCCTGCAGCAGAGATGAGCAGCAGGCTACAGAGGTCTGGTAAACTCACTTCTTTCTAACTCCACCATTTCCAAATATCTTCAAACATTCCATATATTGCTGACTCAAGTGACATCACTTGAGGAAAATTGTCAGGTGTCCTCTGGAGACACTAAAGACTTTATACTTCTCTTTCATATGCAGTAATACTCCCCAACACCTGGCAACACACTCTGATGTGTAAAATCAGGGGAAGTGTCCTTTAAGAATGAAGTTCACACACAGAAACATGAACACCAGTTTGATCTGATGCAGTCCAAAAAATGTTTCAGGTAAAAGTTATGATTTTCAGCTTTCATAATGATGTTAGATGTCTGTGAGAGCTCTAAATGAAAGCATTCAGCACTACAGGTTGGTCATGATGCTGTGAACTCCCCTCTGGTCTGTTACTCCAGTCAGACTTGAGTACAGTCATGTGACTTGATTGTCCATCTCAGCAGCAACAACTAATGACTCTGGCTGCCAGAGACTCATTGATTTCTCCTGCACTGGCCCAGAGGCTACTGGTCCCTGTCCTTCAAATGGTCCATGATATGCCCTGGCCACTCTGCAGCCCTGCTGTCACAGCCAGTGCTCAGGGACTATCTGACGAATCCTCCTGTCGCTTTAATTATGCAGTCATTCACTCAGCAACTCACTCAGTAGGTCTGGAATTTTAGTGTTAGAGGGCTGCACAGAGAGTATATAAACATGAGCCTAACATCACAATGGAAATGTAATCAGTTGGTTAAGGATTGTGTCATAAGTTGGTCTACCATTGCTTAGTGTTTGTTATTAGTGTGGGGCCATACTAGTTCATTGTAGCTGAATGTGAATGTTTGTTTTTGTTTTTGAATTTGTAGTACAAAGCTGATGATGATCTGGGACATCAGCCCCAGGTTTATACCTACTATGTGAGATAGACAGGTAGGAAACACTGGCAATGCTGAACTTTTTACTATTGCTATGCTCTGTACATCAATAAAAATAATCCTTTGATCACCTACTGTTCCGCCCATGTGATACTCTTGCATTGTACTGTAGAATTCTTACAGACAACTAGTATTTTCAAAATACACATGAATGGACACATAATGTATGCACTGATAATTAAGAAGTCAAAACCAAAGCAGCATGTCAGTCCAACAAAGTAATGAAATGGAAAATTTGTCCACATTCACTGCAAAGGTCTAAATATAGTCCATCATTATCGTTATTTAGGCTGAGCGCCATCAAAAGTACAAAAGCAAAACAGCAGAAGAGTTGCAGAGTTGCAGGTTAAAATTTAAAAAATGAAAATATCTGCATGTAGAATTGAACGTAAAATTCAAATGAATGCAAATGACCTGAATCTGTGTCTAAAAATATCTATTTTTGACAGAAAGTATAAGGTACTGTACGAACAACCTGCTCTCACTACAATGTGCTCTTGGTCAATGACTTCTGGCATCAGACACCAATGAAAAAGCTGTCCTTTCATGTCAGCATTATACACGGCGGGACAAGGAGAGTGTGTGGGAGAGGTGGTAGATGGGTCCAACAAGCACCGACTTTCACCTGAGAGGCTGGAGCTGGCTTCTTGTAAGACTTTGAAGTCAAACCCTGTTCTTTTTAACTAAACCAACCATGTGCATGTGTTGGCTAAATGTAACCACATGCGTTTGTTGTTAAGGAAAAAAAACGTAAGTGTATTTTGAAAACAGACAATTCATCTAACAGGCTGAATTTCTCTGTCCCTACTCCAACTCCCAGCCTCTTAGACCCTCAGAACAATGTCTGGTTAAAGGAGATCGTGCCTTTGCAGAAGCTGCTCCAAAGCGTTGGAATAGCCTTCCACTCTAAATCAAATGCTCCTCCTCCATTGACACTTTTAAGACAAATCTTAAAACATACATGTTTTCAATGGGCTTCAGTTGTTTGTTGTGTTGTTTTAATATTTTCTAATATTTTTTATGTATATTATTGTTCTTACCAGTTTTATTCTGACATATATATATTTGTGTACATTTTATATTGCTATATATTTGTGTGTCATTCTGTTAGCACTTTGGCCCCTGGCTTTCCGTCTTCATGCCAAGCTAGGCCAACTGCATCCTGACTGCAGGATGCACACATTAATGTACATAATAGTATTTTCCAAAATGTTAACATATTGCTTTGACACAGCTCAATGTTGGAGTTAATATTTAACTCAGGATTACAAAGACGTCTGAAAACCTTGAAATAAAGGCCTCTGCCTCTTTACACTTGGACATAGGTTTCTATGATCATAGTGGATTGAGATTATTGTGGCATTGTTTCTGGAAATTCTATAAACAAATATAATTTTTCATATTATATATTCATATATTCTGCCTGAAGTCAAACTTCATTTTGAATCTTAATATAAGATTATCCGGCTTAATTAGATTATGTACTGTTTCTTGTGACAGCTTTTCAGACAAACCAAATAACAAAAAAGTCATTTGCTTTTATGTCTTTGTCTTGCCCAGATTTAAGGTTGGTCTGATTCTTGAAATAAGTAAAACCATTTAGTTCTCTAATCTCGCAGATGTTAAGTGACAATCATGCCATCCACCCTCAGACTTGTTTCTTGTAATCTTACAATCAAAACAAATCAGCCCCCCATAAGTTTACCATTTTCTGCAGCAGCAAAACACACCACCACCCACTTCCATGTTTGACTGTTGGGATGGTTTCTTTTTGTCATAGGCTTTACCCTTCCTACACCACATACAATGCTGATTCATGAGTCCAAACAGGACAATCTATCTAAGAGGCAACCCCATAGACCCCCATGTTAAAATGCCCAACTTTGCAGCAGAAATAAATACGTTTACAGCCTGGTACAAAAATGATTTTGGTCTCTGTAGCTAATTTCAACATTCAAGACAACTGCGAATTTTTATGTTACCCTTCTGTTTAGATTTTATCAAGGCTTAAAGTTATGCACAATTAAGGTTGTGGCCACTTCGAAGGGCAGGTGGGTGGGTCACTACCTAAACATTGGTTAGCAAACGCAACGATGGTGTAACCATAGATTCACATGGGTATGTATGGGTGTAGCCATAGCTGTTGCTATGTGTGTTTTCAGTTCATGAAAGTTCAACACATTCTCACTTAAACCTTGTCACATATCAGCGTTTGGGCATGGACTTTCCATGTCAAGATATGACCTGCAAGGTACTCTGGGTGCACTGGTTGTTGACATTCTGAGATACCGTGTCAACTTCAGCCCCTTTCATGCACTGTCTGTTTTTAAAATACACTTCCGTTTTCACAGGAAATGTACAGTTTGCATACTCTTTCAAAATAAAAACACTACATCAATATAACACCACCAATTCACAATTTTTTCCTCCAACAGCTTTGCCGACACATGCACGTGGTTGGGTTAGTTTAGGCAACAACAGCACATGGTTGGGTTTAGGAAAAAAGAACAGGTTTTGGCTCCACAATCTTATGGGAAGCAACACCGGCCTTTTGGGTGAAAGTCGATGGTTGACCCATCCACCACTACTCCCCACCCACCCTACTTAGACTTCCGCCGCATCAACTTCTTAATCTTCATTTCCAATATGTCTGTTCCTTGTGTCTTCACGAGGTGCTCCTTTGGCAAGATGCACTATACAGGGGGGTTTCTGAGTTGTTGATTTCAAATGTCTTGCTCCCCTTGGAAGCTTTTTGCTCTTTCTTCCACACCCAGGAAGGTTTGCTGCTGTACCGAGAGCTTTAAATTTGTGTATGATGCTGCCAACAATGTCTCTTTGAACTTGAAGTGTCTTGAAAATCCTCTACTCAGCTTCAACACCTACATAGATATCAGTCAATCAATTGTATTTATAAAGCCCAATATCACAAATCACAATTTGCCTCACAGGGCTTTACAGCATACAACATCCCTCTGTCCTTTGGTACAGAACAGATCAGCATGATAAATTAACAGTTATCTGTATGACACAATAAGACAGAATGGGAGGCGGAGAAAGAGAGAGTGAGAGAGAGATGCAGGACAGACAGCAATGATAATAGCTTAAAACAACACTAATTAAAGTAATAATATTATAATAATAATTCTGGTTATTGTGGTACAATATGTTGAAAGTATATATTAATATCTGATAGTATACATATGTGACAATAATCATATGTGTATAATAACAGTAGAAGTATGATTAATGATAACAGCAGCAGCAGGAGGCATCAGGCAGGACCATGGCAGCAGCACAACCACACACATCACACTGCTGTGATATGAGTTAACCTGAGAGACAGTGGAGCACAAAGGCTCCGGAGAAGAAGCCGAGATAGTGACATGCAGCACAGCCAGGTTAGCAAGATGCATTAACAGGACATGAGTGTTAGCAATGGAGAGAGAGAGAGAGAGAGAGAGAGAGAGAGAGAGAGAGAGAGAGAGAGAGAGAGAGAGAAGGTGCTCAGTGTATTATAGGGGGTCCTCTGGCAGACTAGGCCTAAGTCAGCCTAACTAGGGGCTGGTACAAGGCAAGCCTGAGCCAGCCCTAACTATAAGCTTTATCAAAGAGGAAGGTCTTAAAGGAGCTATATGTAAGAAATCTAAAGCAAATAGTTGTAAAATCCTCCCAATATGTCACAGAGACTAAGGAATAATGTTCATATAACATCCTGATCTCATTGACAACAATAGTACTGCCAGAATATTCGCATTTAAAAATCATTTTTACAGTCTGCAAATCATGTTTATGTTTTGAATTTGTGTTTTGGCCTGTTGCACCACCCACCACCGTCTACCAGTCACACAGTCAGTAGAGTCTCAGCATCAGTTACAGTTACGACTGAGCTACAGCAGCACGGCAAGCAGCGTTAGCAGTGTCCCAGTACATAGCATTAGCAGCTGGCTTCTCCTCAGCTGTATCCCAGCAGCAGCATTAGCAGTGTCCCGGTACATAGCATTAGCAGCTGGCTTCTCCTCAGCTGTATCCCAGCAGCAGCGTTAGCAGCAGAGAAGCCGGACTTGCTTGAACGGTCCGCTGGAAAACCGAAGATCAAGGACGCGGCAGCCCTGCAACGGCAGCCGGCTGTGGGCAAACAAATCAGTGTCCAACCTGCTGCTATCCAGCAACCTCGAATCTGTAGGGGAGGGGGGGTGGACACGACTCGCGGCAGTATTTTGAATTTGAGTGCAGTAACCGTTTTGACCACATTCTTACATACAGAGCCTTTAAGTCTAGTCTTAAATGTGGAGACGGTGTCTGCCTCCCGGACCGCAACAGGAAGATAATTCCACAGGAGAGGAGCCTGATAGCTGAAGGCAGGTAACCCTGCATTCTGAGAGTGTAGTGTTCTGGTGGGATAATATGGCACTATGAGCTCTCTAAGATACGACGGAGCCTGACTATTTAAAGCTTTGTAAGTTAAGATATGATTAATATTAGAATTATAGGTTGTAATAGAGTTCCTAGCCTTACATAGTAGTAAGGGGTTAAAAACAACAATATTAAATAGTGGTTTAACAACTATGGCATGGCTGTCTTGCCAGAAGATCGTGCAAATCAGAGACATAACATTTTATTATCAGATTGATTATGTCATTGTCAACTCACAAATTCTCACAAAATTAAAATTCTAGAACGTCCAAAACCCAAGCCTGACACACTGGTATAAACAGGGTTGAACCATTGTGATTGCAATGGTAATTATGTGAATACACCCACACTTCAGAGGTTATATTCTCTCGGACCTTTAATGTATCTTGAGAGAACTTACTTTGCGTGCCTGTCAGCAAAACTGACTGGTGTTCAACAGGGCATAAGTCAAATGGTTGGGTGGTTATTTTTCATTTAAGAATAATGTAAATTTTTACGAATCGATCAAACAAATTTCAACCCCACAGTGCCATATTTCACATGGCTTATTGTTATGTATGATTCCACCTGGCAAGACAAAAGAAAGAGCTGTGATAGCCGTGTTTCTGACTGCTAATGCTCCTGTGGATGTGTGTGTGTGGGCAGAAGCTGTGCACTGCAGGCTGATGGTAGCACTGGAAACTGGATGTTGGCAGGGCTCCAGGTGGATGGAGGCTGAGCGACGCCTCGGCGCTGAAATATTGATTCAGAAAGCTGAAGCACCCGCAGGCCATGGGCTGAGCTTGGACTGTACATGCAGAAGAGTGTAAAACTTCAATCCCTGCATCTGTACACAGCCGTAACATCTGACTGGAGAAAGGACTGGTTGAGTGCCACTTTCAGGCTGCTTTTACACAGCCACCGCACATAGACATCAGCATTTGACAGGTCTTTATACTAAGATAGGCTAACCACATCTTGACTCCAGCTTTGTACTATAGACACAAGATTTTTTTTCCATCATCCCATGCAGAGAGAAATACCCACAATGTAAAATATTCTTTAAAAGGGTCAGTTCCCCTACATTCAATAAATAATTAATTTACTCCCTTGTGTGGTATCAAGCTGTGAAAAGACTTTGACTTGTTCAGGTTTTGAAAATTATTTGCCCACCTTTGTACAAGAATGAATAAAATAGAAGAATGATATTTTAAAAAGTCAACGGTGACATCTGATTTCAACGAGTGTAGGGAGCTGCGTTGGTGGTGGCAATGTTGTTGGTCCCGATAAGACATGAAATACAGCCCGGTCTCAATCCAAAGTTGTTGAATACTGATGCTTGGGCAATGACTTCAGGCACCAATGAAAAAAGTTGTCCTTTGACACCGGCATGATACGCAGCCGTAACTGCACCCAGTGGCTTCAGGGGTACACATGGCAGGGCAACAATGTAAGTGAAGGGGGCAAAAGTCTGAGTAGGGTGGATGGTAGGGGTAGTGGATCAGTCCAACAACCATCGACTTTCACCCGGGAAACCAGTGTCCGCTTCCTGTATGATTGTAAAGCCAAACCCTGTTCTTTTTTTCCTAAACCCAACCATGTGCTTTTGTTACCTAAATCCACCCATGTGTGTGTGTTGGCTAAACATACCCACGTGCATTTGTTAGAGAAAAAACAACATCATTACCCAGTGTTGTACTGACGTAGTGCATTTATTTTGAAATAGACTGTGTGCAAACTGTAAATATCCTGTGAAAACAGAAGTGTATTTTGAAATCAGACAATGCATGAAACAGGCTGAAGTTGACACGACGTCCCAGAATGTCAACAACCACCACACCCTGGGTACCTTGCACATCACATGTCAACATGGAAAGTCCATGACCAAATGTCAACATGTGACAAGGTCGGAGTAACGGATTAATGCTTTAAAGGCTGATCAGCCAACTCATTGACAGGACTTTATGACATCACTGGCATTCACTTCACAAAATAATCTATGAGGAATGTGCACTTGCATGTATATGATTGTCCAAAGCAGCACCTGGCCAGTTGGCCAGTTACTCTCAAAATGTAATAAACTACATATTACTAGTTACGTTCATTTGGAAGTAATCAGTTACTTTACAAAATTACTCTCTGTGGAGAGTAATAAGTTACTCATTACAAAACTTTTGACCAAAATGACCTCAGATAAATGAATGTTCATTTGAAATGGATGAGGGTCATGTTGTTCCACAGCAGCTGATCAAAGCACAGGAGCTCCAGTTCATTACAGTTCATTTTAAATCCAGTGTTGCAGGTCTGACCCATCCATGTATTCACATACAGTGGTTACCACTTTGTATTAAAATCCCCTGCTGATATTAATAATAATATGATGATATAGAACAATTGAATAACCTAGACCTTTTAAAATAAATGAATATCCTTGGACACAGGGAGGGTCAGGCAGAGGATCAAAGTCTGATAATTATGAGACATGGATAAATATCTTTGGGTCTATGATATGAAACACAATAAACAAATATTGAGGTTAGCACAACAAACAGAATGGCATGTGACTAAGTCACTATGATGACTGCAAATTAATACAATGGAGCACCAAGACAAACCCGCCTGTTTCTGGTGTGCCAGTCAGCTACAACAGCACCAGTGAGAGAGTTATGCATAGGAATGAGACTGTGTGCTTTGCATTTGTAGGGGATGTGAATGGAAACACATCCAACGTATGCTAACATCACCCAGATGTGCTGATCACTGGGATGAGTAAAAACCAAACCTGAGGCCAGCTCCTTATCCCTGCAGCTTTTAAGCAACCTTAGGACACAAGAGCAGAACAGGATATTTTGTAGATGTTGCAAGTGTATTAATGGAAACATACTGAACATGATAATACACAGTACAGCATGACCCAGATATGACGATCAACAGCACCCTTCAATAACGTAGTCTGTAATGACATGACACAATAACACACAACAGACACAATAACCTTCGGATGATATTTTTTCTGGTGGCGCACTGCTGAAAGTGGAGAGGTGTGGATCAGTGTGGATGAATGAGAAATGAAAACAATAAACAGTTTATTTTGGGTGGTAATGCGTTCTGTGACACTGTAAATGTAATAGTATTACCCGAAATCCTGTCAGTAACACTTTCTATTACTTAGTTACTGCTGAAACGTAATATATTACTGTAACACACACACACACACACACACACACACACACACACACACACCCAACACTGGTTGCAGCAAACGTTGAGCATGGTTCAATTTTTCCTGTTTTTTTTTTTTGGGGGGGGGGGCGGGGTCAGACCTCTCTGCATTGACACCCCTGCTGCACTACCAGATTGGCCTCATCCAAATGAATGAGAGGACTGCGTCACATTCCGAATCTGGTTTATTGTCACGTTGGTTCACATTCTTGTGGTGTTTTGGTGAAAAGACAAGAAACATAAATGGCTTGTTGATGAAGCCAGCCGTTTTTGTAGATTTTGAGGTTTTGGTCCTAATGGACCACAGCCCCCTGCTCGGAGGGAGTGACTCCAACAGTTTGTGTGCTGGGTGGGAGGGGTCAGTCACAATCTTTGCTGTCAGTCTCAGGGTCTTGGATACGTGCAGGACCTGGAGGGAAGGCAGATTGCAGCCAATCACCCTCTCAGCTGAGCAAATGATTCACTGCAGTCTGCACTTGTCCTTGGCAGTGGCAGCAGTGTAAAAGATGGTGATGGAGGAGTTGAGGATGGACTCAGTGATGGCAGTATAGAGGTGCACTATCATTGCTTTTTGCATGTTGAACTTCTTTAGCCTCAGCAGGAAGTACATTTTCCCACCTGAGATCCTGCATGATCATGGAGCCCAGGAAGCAAAATGACTCTGCGGTGTGATGGGGGCAAGTTGGCCTGCATACTTTCTGAGGCCCCGATCACACAGAAAGTGAGGGGCACTAAACAGCCTTTTTTTTTTAAATCATGGAATGCCACAAGTAAGAAAAGCTTGCTGCACTTTTTTATTGTTGGTGTTCAACAGGGCATAAAGTCACCCCATCACCCCCTTTGAGACATGGGGCACAATTTTTTCAACTTGAGGAGTTCAAAGTGCTCCAGCAAAAATGGCAAGCTCATAGAGCACAGAAATATAAGGCACAGAGGCTATGTGCCTTATATTTCATAGAATAAAGCTTTTTGCTTGCCGTTTTTGCATTGCTATGTGACGTAGACTTCAACACTTAATTAATTATCAAAATTGGCAATTAAATTAATCCTTTTAGCCATATTCTATGATGTCAACATTCTGTAATTTGTGCTGTGTATCTTCTAGCTGTGTCCTTGGATATGTTGGAGCACAGGAGCAGGTAGAGAGTTAAAGGATAAGGCTGGTGATATTCTATATTTACCTTTACCTCCACCCTAATGTATGACTTCAGTAAATGTCTCTCTTCCTGGACTTGAAAATGATATGTTATCTACACAGACATTATCCTCTTCCATTTCACCCAGTTGTACTGGGGTGGATGCAAGAATCTTAAAACCAGGACAATAAAAAACGTAACTATCTGTGTGTTTAGACAGAGAGAATCTACTTTAAGAGGGCTGAATAAGCCCTTAAAGGAGCTACTGACCCACCTTCCAGATGAATTCAGTCTGGATTTCAGTGGAGAGTAAATGCTGTTTCAGTTCACCAAGAAGATAATTATGTGGAAACAATTCAGATTGTGATTCAAATCAGAGGGAGCAGGATTTGTCAGATACAGTGAATGGAAGGTTAATTAGATGGTGTGTGTTCGTGTGCGTCTGTGTGTTAGTGTGTATTCCTCTGAGTCTTGTTGTTGCGGTGTAGAGCCATGTGCATGTTCAGAGCCTGTGAGTAAAAAGTGTGTGTGTGTGTGTGTGTGTGTGTGTGTGTGTGTGTGTGTGTGTGTGTGTGTGTGTGTGTGTGTGTGTGTGTGTGTGTGTGTGTGTGTGTGTGTGCCGTAGATGCGTGTGTGGGGGGGCTCAGTGATTGACACGCTCTCACTAGGAGGGCTGTGAGCTGGGCTCTCTGTGTCTTTCAGTGGGAAAGCCAGTGTGCCTTTGATTCATTTTTTAATATGCCCCTGCAGCTCGAGCACCACGCTGCCTGTTTCTCTGCCTGTTTTTTTCTTTTTCTCTCCCTCTCTTTTCTCTCTTACCTCATTGAAGTTTTTTTTTTTCAAAGTCAATACATTTACCACTCCTTTCCTCCTCCTTTTCCTTGTTTCTGCATCTGAACCGACGTGTACTCTGTGGTAGCCCGGGAAGTGCTTTGCACCCCATGTGAGATGCGTTCATTTCAAACTGAATAGCAAGGTCCTCCAAGTCTTGATCCTGTGTGTTGGTGCTTGTATGCCCCGCAGGAGACGCAGTATGTAAATGACAAGAGCTCAGTAAAGTATTGGCAGGAGTCGGCGCAACACGACAACGGCTTCATTTGCAGGCATAACGAAGGTGCCAGCCCGCATTCGTATTCCTCCATCTCCTCTGAGACAGCAGAGACGGAGTGGGAGGAGGAGGGAGGCAGCCAGCCCATCGTGTCCCACTCATCCTACTTCTCCTTTCGTCGCCCTTCCTCTCATCCTTCTGGGGTTTTTTTCTCTCCAAGCATCTTACGCCTACGCCAGTAGCGTGCTGTCTCTTCCTGCACAAGCTCCGTGCTGTCTTCTCTGCATGTAAACAAATGCACACATCCAAAGTACATTATGGGAGCTGTACTGTATGTACACGCTGTGCAGCGTGCTGCTGACGGGCATGTCACGCCAGCTCTGCCTCATCACAGTGACACTGACATCCCAGCGCCTCCCTCAACTACTGTCAATTACAGCCTTCATCCTGCACCCACTGGAGGCAATGTGGCACCCAGCATGGCCAGTAACCCCCTCCCCCTGTCTTGCTGGATGCTGTGTAGTCATATTGCCTTTGCAGAGCCCCTACCTCAGCCAGCTCCTCCCCGGGGGAGGCTGCAAGATGCTCTAACCTTTGTTTAGGAATTATGTGTTGAAACTGAGCTGAAGCTTTCTTTTTTTCTTTTCCCTTTTCCCCTCTCTAAAAGCTTTTTTTTTCTATCGTCTTTCATCTTCTCTGTTCTGGATGCCGTTTACAGGGTTTACTTGGATCACTGCGACAGCCGTGTCTCAAGAGAAATCCTACATACACTAACCCTGCCTGAAAAGAAGGAAGTGCGGGGTGTGGAGGGCTGTTAGCTGCTCCAGCCTTGTAAGTTGACTAACCGTGGTGAGAAACCATGGCCTATATACTTCTCAGTTGCAGTTAGGTTTTTTTTTTTTTGCCACTCTACCTCGGACCAGCAGTAAGGCCTGCATGACTCACCCACAGGTGCCCACAGTCTTTATGAAATCATGCCCACACAAGCCTTGATGAAAGCTTCCCACTGCTGGAGGCATCCTATTCTCTTTGTCATGTTCTGTGAGGGCACACCCCTACCACCATCCACAAAGCTTCAGCTGTGGAGCTCTTCAAACACTTGTGTTCACATCCTTGACTGCTTTGAGCTGTTGTGGTAATGATTCACAAGCCAGAGACCCGGGACGCCTTCACAGCAGGCACGTCCTGAGTAGTTCATACAAACTGTGGATTGTTTTCTGTTTTAGTTTGCTTCATTTGGGCCCAATGAGAACAATAACAACTGGTGAACCACAGGACAGCTACACTTAGACATCTGAAGATGTTACTGTCGAGCTTCATTTATGTTTGGCCACTTGCAACAAAAGATTGTTTGACTCATCTTGCAACACATTTATACCCCACAGTGAAACAGATGATGAAGCACTGTTTTTGTTCTTTGCACATGAATAGATATTGAGAGGAACTGCAATAAAATGCACATTTTTACTATTGTGTATGTAAGTGTCAATAGCAGAATAATGGCAGAGATCAGTGAGACACAGTGGCTCTATAGAGCAGCCTGCTTTGCATTTTTACACAGAACCAATTATTGGCAGCATCCATTACTCCAGTGTGTGATTTTAAATAGCATTCTAGCATCGCAGCATAAATAAAGAGCCATGACGGGTGTGAAGTGTAACCCATCAGCGTCAGCCTCTATAGTAGCATATATAATACATGTCAGCAGCACGTTATAAACAATGACAATGGCATAGCCAGTGGTGGTTTTAGCACATTTGGTGCCCTGGGCAATCTACACTATAAAAAATAAATGAACAGTTTAAAGTCATTCAGTCCTTCATTACACTACCTTTGAATGTGCACAAATTCAATAATACACATTTAGGAAATAACCTTTCACATAACCTTCTTTCACATGAGAAACATCTTTAGAAAATAAGCAGAAAGCCTTTTTACCATAGGCTGTATGATACATCATAATTCTGTCTCAAATATCTGTTTTATAGTGCTGTGAAAACATCAACACATTTCTCCTTCAAACAGCTGGATTTATTCAAGTTTCTCACCAAAAGCTACATTTTACAAGATGACATTGAACACATCGTGAGAACATTATAATTTAACTTCCCCGAATCCTCATTCTTACTGAATAGATCTTGAATGCTTCACAATGTAAATCAGTGCAACCTCCCTGAGCTGTCTGTTGCATGCACCGGCTGCTTAGAGGTAACGATAACTAGCTCTCCTGCTGAATTAATTTTCTTTCTCTCCACATCCACTCCTCTCAGCGGTGTAGTGGCAGCTGAGTGGGCACCAGAAAGCTTTTGTCATTTTGACATGATAAAGATACAGCATGTTTTTTGGTTTCATGTGACATCAGATAACTTGCCCATCTCCCCCAGAGAGCAGGTAAAGTGTACCAAGCTGGAGGTGGGGGGGCTGGGGGTGTGGCAGGAACCTAGAAATAAAGCCTCTCTATTATTTACTAGGCTTTACTATGAAAAAGCAGTAAAAAATAAACATTTAGATTTTTTTTCTCATCCCTCATTTGTGGTGCCCCCTGTTGATGGGAGCACCCTTAGCATTTGCCTATACTGCTTATGCCACAGGCAAACATTGGGCATAACAATAATTTACTGTCCCTGTTGTATGGCAGCTGATCTTGTCCTCTGCTTGGAAGGTAAGGAGTTCCTGAATCTCATTGTTTTCCCAGTTTGCAGATATTTTCAGCCGCTGTTCTTCCTCTTTGAGTTGCTGCAAACTGCTTACTCCTAACTCCTACTTCAAATCATACGTAACACATCATTAAAACATCCTGCCCCCTGTCCTGTTTATACAGACACCATCTCTGTGCTGTCACTACCTCCCTTGGCGGCTTAAAGGCGAGATCGCACCTTATATATAGGACAGTGAGGCAGCATAATGATGCAACACACCCGCCTTGAACAGGCAGTGTAAATATTTTTTAGCTCAGTTTCTGGAGTTAGCACTGCTAGCTGCTAGCTGCCGACTCAGCTACCTCCATATTGAGAACAGTGTCCAGACAGCTCTGATTTTCTCATAGAGCCCCTTTAAGTCCAGAGCTGGAGACCAGATGTGATTAGTCTAGTGTTGCATAAAGACTGGAAGCAGGGGGAAACAGCTGAACTGGATCTATCGAAAGAGCACTGATTAACATGTTGTATTTTTTTCCCTTCCATACACAAACAGAACAGTTTATCCACCCACTGAGCGTTTCTGTGCAGCTATGGCGTAGGTTGCCTTGTATGACTGACGAGCACAGGTTTTGTTTTTAGTTTCTGTGCACACAGTGTGCCACAAAACCTGACAACCTCACTGACCACAAGACTACAGAGAGCTGCAATGATCACTGCACTGACTGTTGTTCTCCATGAAAAAGTTCCAGCACAGTTTTTTTTTTCCACATTTCTGTTTTTGTACAAGCTTCAGTTGTCTTGGAGGGCTTTTTCTTTCTTTGGACAGAGGCAGGCTTGCTGTTTCCCCCGCTTCCAGTTTTTACACTAACCTGGGCTAACTGGCACGTACATGAGTTTGAACGATGGGACAAGAGTTCCTAAGTTTGGAAAGATTTTACAGCAACTATGATTTTACACTCCATCCAGTATTGAGAGGTTAACAGCACAATTGGATTTGATAGGCGAGTGAGCAATGCTACAAAGTCTTATCCCTCCGTCATCATAACACAGTCGTTCATTTCAGTCTGAGCACCCTACAGTCTAAACGATTAAGGCAAACAAAAGCAAAAAAAGGTATGTTTTGTCAGATGTTGAGATGTCTGCATTTGGCCTTGTTAAATGGAGTTCAACAGCATTTGGTTTACACTTGAAAAACCCCAAAATAACATCAAATTATGAGACTGCTAAATATGTAAACTCTGTAAACGGTTTATTGTTTAAAGTCCAGTGTCTGTGCCCATACAGAAGGATGCTGTACTCACTGACCACACAACAGTATTTTAGCTCACCAACTAGCACTGAGCTGCAGCTTAGCAAAGCAAAAAAATACACAGTGTGTTCTATGCACCTTTGTCACAAGCATAAGCATCTCATCAATGTGTCCATTTGTGTCCAAACATATGACTGGCAGGTCTTTACTGGTGGAAAATCATGCTTTGTGCAGCCACTGGCTCAGCCAGACTAGAGTAGTGCGATATGGTAACATCTAGGGATGCATGAATTTTTGGCCTATGCCGATATGTAACAACTCATTTGCTCGATAACTGATACCGAAATTGATATATCCACTTTTTTCCAAGTCTCTGTAGTAGAGTTAACATCATATTATGCATTCATACTCTTATCGTGATGACCCACCAGCAGATGGAGACATGAAATGCAATGCTTTTTAATGTATGTAATATTCATTTATTGTGCAAAATAAGAAAAAGCATGGTTGCCGATTGCAATAATTCATTCTAAAGCCAATATCAGCCAATACCACTGTCATGCCGATATTATCGTGCATCCCCAGTAACATCCAACCCAATCCACAGAATAAATGTAAACCACAGATATGTTAAATTTGTACGTCTGTACCGGCATGTTGAAACTTTACTCTTCTTTACGTGTCAATGTTATGTTGTGACAACTCTGTAGTTAATGTGTGGTTAGGCATAGGCAAAAAACATTAGTTGGGGTTAAGAAAACATGTTCTGGCTTCAAATACCCAATTTGGTTGTCCTGACCTTTTTTTTTTTCTTTAAATAGAAAAATAAAAAAAAATGGTCTTTGAAAGTGGTCTGTCTCACCAAGGTGTCACGTCATCCACCATCCCCTCCTCTTAGGAAAAACTCAGCTCACATGTTAACTGAACTATGTCAAACATATGTAACGTACCAATGTAACATATGCCTGGTTTGCAGAAACGTACAATGCCAACATTTTTTTGTGGTGGCTGGGTTGTAAAATGAGACCAACGTGACAAACACATTTGGTCCTTTTTTCTGAGAACCATCCATCAAGGCTATTTCCAAGGAACACTTTTGTGGCAATATTTTCACACAGGCACTGAGGGATTTTTTTTCTTTCTTGCTTGCTTTTTTACAGGGAACACTGAATCACCATATTAGCGAAACCCTTTTCATTTGACCTTGTGAGCACACTGCCAATGCCACCCATGAGTAAATGTATGAGTCACCCTCATAAAGCGTGCTTTCAGTGGACAGCCAAGAGTTGGTCCCTCTGTGTTAAACTGACAGCTGGGTGTCAGGCAAACTCCGCTCAGTTCACCTGGCGGAGTTTGCCTGCAGTGCTGTATAAATGGAAGACATAACACAGGTTTACACTGCATGTAAGGCTGACATAATGATAACAGCCTAGGTGTAACATCTGATTTGATCCAGCCATTGGTTTGCAGTTTGAGAGATTTAATTGTAAATAGAATCAGTCCTACACCAAGCTGAATCACTTTCATATCCAAAAGTAAACATGTGTACGGAGCTGCCATGTGTTTTATTATCAGAGGTCCATTGAGCTCTTTGACCCGACTGTTTATGTCAGGATTCTTCTTCCTCTATAAACCTCCTACACTTCTTAGTCCACAGAGCTGACCTCTTGAACTCTGAGGCAAATGATCAATTTTTACTGAGATTATTTTGTGTGAGATGAATCCAGTGTAGCTGTGTCTCACTTCTACACTACACACCAACTCTTAGCAGTTTTTGAGAACATTGTATGTTCACATCACAGAAGTAAAAGCAATGATGTCACCTTTGTCCCACAGGATGTAGAAATCTGAGGAGCTGCACACTTTGCCTGTCTTTAAAAGCCCAGATCAGACCTGATTTGTGACGAGAGGAGTTGAAATAGGCAACTACTTACAATGTGCTTTTCTGCAGTGTTCTAGAAACCTGATGGTTACACCAATGCAACTAGATGAGATGGTGAATCATTTCTATGCAGCAACTCTGTGTACTTCCATTCTGATTTCCAGCTTTTCAGGCTTATTTTGTGGCTGAATATAATTTGTAGCTTCTTAGAATATGAATGAGGATAGTGATAGTGAGATGCTGGCTACAGTTGCATTTTTTGTAGTGATGACACATCGAAAAACAAACAAAATGAGCGTCAGATAGACTGTATTCATAATAAATACGCCACAATAATATAAATAACCAGCACCAATTAATCAGTCAGTGAGACCGTGTGGTCATTTAGACTTGACCAGTGGACTTTACTATGTGTTAATTAGTTGAAGAAATAGATGACATGCTTTACAGTGTAAAAATAGCCGACAATTAGACCAGCTGAGTTGCAGGTGACACCATCAGCCAGCTCGAGTCAAGCTCAGACGAGCCAGTTCACACCGCTGCAACTTTTCTTTGCAACTTTCTAAAACGGTTTTTGTCTCGTCATGAATCATTGGTCTGAACTGGGCTTAAGATGTGCAATCTATATAGTCACTGTCCTAGCTCCATACTATGTCACCTAGGAGTGGTTACATTTATATGATATAGGCCACCTAATATTGGCTAAACATCAACAAACGACCATGCTGCTTGCTAAACTTAACTAGAACTGAACTAAACGCGCAGTGTTTCCCCTATAACTGTTCAACAGACTGCATAGTTTCTAGCTCCATCTTCTAGTATCAGATCTATGTGCTAGGTACCCCAACAGAGGGGTGACCAAAAATGGGGACAGTAGGGAATGGTGTTTTCTTTTAACAGTGGAAGTGGAAAAAATGTGTACTGAACTGAACTGATCCGGGCTGCTTAATGGAAACAGGGCATTTAAGACTTGGATCACTGTATCATGGCTAGAGTGATCCTATCACAAGATGAGTTTTTACTGAAATTAAGTAGTTAAAAAAACGGACTTATCAGGTGTAAGTTTGTAATAAAACTACCTGTAGATTCAACACTTGGTGTAGATTTATATTATTTTAATGTCTTTCTTTCTCAGATCATTCTTTTCGTGGTTCCTAAAGTCTCCAAAAGTAGATCAGGAGCCAGAGCCTTCAGCTATCAGGCTCCTCTCCTGTGGAATCATCTTCCTGCTACGGTCCAGGAGGCAGACACCGTCTCCACATTTAAGACTAGACTTAAGACTTTCCTCTTTGATAAAGCTTATAGTTAGGGCTGGCTCAGGCTTGCCTTGTACCAGCCCCTAGTTAGGCTGACTTAGCCCTAGTCTGCCAGAGGACCCCCTATAATCCACCGGGCACCTTCTCTCTCTCTCTCTCTCATGTCCTGTTACTGCATCTTGCTAACTTGGCTGTACTGCATGTCAACATATGATTATTGTCACATATATATAGGGTGACCATATTTTGATTTCCAAAAAAGAGGACACTCGGCCCGGCCACGACATAGGCTATTTAAATGATACTCGCAGTTTACTCAAAGATGCCTTATCATTTTAATATATTTAAAATGTATATGTATGGATAGAAAATTCAGTTATATTACAAAATAATATCTCTCAAAGACAGAAATTCAGATAGGCCCCTATAGATAGGGGACACATACACACACTAGAGTGTGGCTACCCGATCCGAGCCCAACGGTACCCGACGGGTCGGGTCGGATTTGGTCAGCTTTCAGTGAAACTGTAGTGTAAAAATCAATAAAATCCTATTGTCTGTCCTGTTCATTGCTTGGGCACTGTTATTTACGTGACAACACCTGAACATAACACACGCAGACACACACTGGCTGTTTGTTTCTACCTCTCCCCTCGCTGGAAGTCTCGGACCTTCCACCACCCGCCTCTGCCTTGATTAAACGCTGAAAATAAAATAAAAGAGGGAGACAGGTTTTTCCTATTTTATCTTATTTTGTTTTATGTCTCCCTCTCCTCTCGCTCGAAGTGTTGGACCTCCCGCTCCCGTCTCAAACACGGAGGTCTCACTCTTTGCTGAGCACCCACGGCTCACGCCCGGCCTGTTAAATAACCATAACAACTGTGTGACACAAACTCACACAGTTGGAGTATATATCAGATACTGATATATACTTTCAACATATTGTACCACAATAGCCTGTAATATAATTATATTATTACTTTCATTAATGTTGTTGTAAGCTACTGTCATTACTGTCTGTCCTGCATCTCTCTCTGTCTCTGTCTCTCTTTCTGTCTCATTGTGTCATACGGATTACTGTTAATTTATGATGTTGAACTGTTCTGTACGACATCTATTGCACGTCTGTCCGTCCTGGAAGAGGGATCCCTCCTCAGTTGCTCTTCCTGAGGTTTCTACTGTTTTTTCCCCCGTTAAAGGTTCTTTTGGGGAGTTTTTCCTTATCCTCTGTGAGGGTGCAAAGGACAGAGGGATGTCGTATGCTGTAAAGCCCTGTGAGGCAAATTGTGATTTGTGATATTGGGCTTTATAAATAAAATTGAATGATTGATTAAATCTACAAGATGGCTGGTAAGACTGCTTGCTCTGGAAACTCGGTAAAGGATGCACAGTAATATATAACAATAGCCAATGATCCCATATTTATCAGGCTTTAAGATGTTCTCAGTGTCAAATTTAACTGTAGGACAAACAAGCAACGACTGAATTAGAATTTAGAGTATTTACATATCACTTCCATCCATCCATCCATCCATCCCTGCTGCAGATGTCAGGCTGGAGCGACTTTGGTTCTGGATCCAGAGCGATTTATCCTTGGCTGGGGAAGCCCGACTTTTTGGCCATCTCTCAGTGACATCGCAGCAGCTCATCACAATGACATGCTGCAGGGCTGACTGCGATGGCAGCTGATGTGATGCGGGGAGCTGACGGATTGACAGGCAGAGTGCCTGAGATGCTGATCATTTTTGTCAAGCTGAGACAGTAAAATGCTGCAGCGACCCATAAATACTGAGCCTGCCTTAGGGGCCAATGACCTGCACCGGCTGACTGTGGCCTTTCTGGCAAGGCAAGTGGATGTGTGTGTGTATGTGGGCGTGAATTTTAGAGAGAGACAAGTCCATTAAGCTGCAGGGAAGTGTCCATTCAGAGGAGAAAAGGGGGGAAAGGTCAAGTCTGCTGTGTTTGGTGAGTTGTTTTCTAGGTGGAATAAGGTGATGATAAACAGTATCAACACAGGCCTCACATTTGCCTTGGATGATACCATTCAAATTACAAATAAGATGCAAAGCATATAATTCTCAGCCATCACTGTCATGTAAGCAGCACATTCATCATTAGGAAGACTAAAATAAATTCACTCAGTAATTTATGTCATTTATTTATGGATTATTCACATATAAAGATTTGCACTCTAATAACAGCTAAAAAGTTTTTTACTGAAGTGGTTTTAATCATTAATTTTATCAATTTGTGTGAGATTTCACAATGCATTGTGAATTTAAACTACAGTTAAAAAATGTAAATGTTTAACTGTAAGAATTTGTATTGAAGAGGCTTTCGCACACCAGGATAATCAGCTTCTGTCATCAGGTGCATTGACACAACAGAAAGTGCTAAACATGGAAAGAAGGATTGCCCGCACACTTAAACCATAACTATAAGAATTAAAAGATCCTAGGTGCTGACACTTCCGATGAAATCCACTCATGGGATGAAAGCCTATAAATTGTATTTGGTGGTCCTCCCCAAGGAGTCATAGGCAGGGCCTTCACTGGTGATGGTGGGGTAGTGAGGAGGTGAATGGGTTTTCACTGCAATGACAGCAAAAGCACATAAGAGGTAAGGTATTTTAGGAAAAGTAAATACCTTTCAGCTGGAATGTTTATTTGTTGACAGGAAACCTGCAAAAATATCCACGTGAATTCATTGGATAATAACTGTGTGGCAGAGACCTGCTGAGATTAGAACATATGAGTGTGCTTCTGCTTTAATACATGCTAAAGGCTTCGACTGTGTGAACAGATATTCAGTATGTGTCACGACAGAATAAAGGCTGCAACAACTCTTCATCACCAGTTGTTACATTAGCGTCTTTCTTAAGAGATCACCGTGTCAGCTTAAGAGAAAACAGCTGATATAAAGTCAAATTACACCATTTCTATCCCTTACTAGGGGGCCCAACGGCAAAAAATTAACCATAGGTCCCAAATGGATCCCTGGTTCTTCCCACTCTGTGTTTGTATCCTGTTGTGTTAAGTACCTGTCAAAAATGGTGAAACCCCCTAAAAACAAACCACTGCTCCTCTGCTGAACTATGACCTGCCTGTGTGTCTGCCATTTGTGGTAAAATGATAAAACACAGATTTCTTATTCTAATCGTATTGAAACTCTACAATGCTCCATTTACATGTCTTTCATGTGTGAAAAATTAAAAGGTGAAAAATCATTTATAGCCACATACAGCACAACTCTGATTACAATCGCTCGTTATCCCAGCTACATGTAAATCAGGGTCAGCCCTCCTCTAAGCCAGAAGGACGTGGTAATGTAACTGAAGTTGTTTGGTAATTGACAAAAATACCAGAAGAAGAAGGAATTCCTTAAAGCTCTAAGGCTGAATCTAAATGTTTGGACTTCAAGCGAACTCTCTGAAGACTTCCAGAGAGTCCGCATGGGGTGCAGACTTTAGCAGACCTCACTGATTTAATTCCCCACAATTCATTGCAATACGGATGTGGCATGGTCGTTGTTTGTTTTTTAATAGCTGACTATAAAAACAAAACTTATGTGTATGTAAAACAGTTACTGTAGGCTATTAACACAATACTTGAATGGTGTATGCCAGAAAATAAAATTCAACAACATAATGATACAGAAATATGTAGAAATACTATAGGCTGTAGAGGAGAATCAAAATGCATTGTATTATTGGAGTCTACCCTGTAGGTTGCACAACGTAATGCCAAATATTTAGGCTAGAAAAGTGTCCGAAAAACAGTAAAAGAAGATCAGCTGATGTAGGCCTACCTGGTTTATTTAGTAATAGCCCGGCCCTTACGTACAAACATCTCTGTATTTGAATGTCTGCAGTCTGTATGTTATACAGAAATTTATTTTCTTCACTGACAAAACTACACTGATACACGGGATTTATGTATTGTTATCTGCAGGGACAGGTGAGCAGACAGAATATGACAGCAGTTACAATGATTGTTATCGTCGCTCAAACGTTTCCATTGCAACAAGTAAAACAGTCTCAAGACCTGTCTATCAGCGGCTTGCAGCCTCTGCCCTCGCAGATTTTACATGATGACGATGAACTCTTCACAATCCGTACGACTGAAGTCAGCGAGGGCTCAGTCCGCATGTGAAACACACCACCTGTTACACTTCAGACGGGACAATGTGATCATACGTCTGTCAACTCTGACAGCCACCTCAAAGCATTGGTTGTTAACCTATGAAAAATTGTTGAGAAATGAAAATTGATAAATAAAAACAGATATAAATTCTGTAAGTTAATACCTGACAAAGAATTCCATCATGTTGTTGGAAAATTATATTAAAAATGCAATGTAGCTATTTAACAGTCCCTCCTCATTGATTTTTCCAACATTATTCACAATGGTCTAATCCCTACAGAGATATTAAAAGGACAACCACCATGGTTTAAATAGTGTGGCAAATTCTCTGATGATGGACTAATTAATATTGTCTTTTTTATCCAGCACTGTTCAGGCTGTTTTTCAGGATGTTTTCTTACAAAAAGCAATGCACCAAAATTCGTACATATCCCATGTGTTTGAAAGAATGCAGTCACATGACCAATGTGCTAACGGCAGTAAAAATGGAAGCAGTCCCGAGTGCTTGTAAGGGGGCGCACACATGCTGTGCCTTTAACCGCTTGGAAAGTACAAGGTCAGGCGTTGGGTGTTACTCTTATGCCTTTTTTTGTGCCAGCTTTCAAGAGCACAGCGGCAGATTGCGTCTGAGGTTGCTAAGCAACTTTAACAAGCATCATATCATAACCTATTTACTTGAAATCCTGAGTGCAGAGCTGATCTCCTTTCAGGCGTTGTTTCTTTGTTGGCCTAAAGCTCTGGTAGCCCGGCACCAAAATGATCGACTTCATATTTATCACAGACTGATATTTAGGGAAGTAGGGAAATATCTCTGTCAGATTGGTTCTCATCAAATGATATGTGGTGCACACTGCTGCATTCCAAAACCTTAACTCTTTTTATCTCAGGGCACAGCCAGCGCCCTGAAAAATAGACACTCGAGAATGCGTGGTGCTGGCATTTGAAGACACCTGCCGTACATCTACAATAAAAACAATGAATCGTGTAGTATGGAAACACTAAACACCTGTAACACATTAAGCACACTTATCCAGCAAGCAAACAATTAAGCCTATGTATTCAACAGTGTTGATTCAGCTCTATTGAAAACATACAAGCCATTTGCTGTGTTAGTGTTGTATTGGATTGCATTATACTGTGGGCTGTTCAGTTTCTTTTGTCCATCCGTTTACACGTAATAAACATGGATCTGTCTAGCTTCAAAACATGCTGGTCTGAGAGACGTGCCAGCATATCTGAGAATGCCCATCCCACCGTTCAATAAAAAAAAAACTGTTCAAAATGTTCTAAATGAATTAAACATGACTTAGTAATTGACTGTACATTATAAAACAGCAGGAGACATGGAGGCAGAGTAAGACTGAGAGAGCAGCAGAAAGACTCCAGAGACTAATGAGCTAACTGTGGGGTGTTCTTCCTCATGTGACTGCTGTAATTGGGTCAGTCAATAGCCCTGTGTGGTGCTGCTGCTGCTGGTTCAGAGGAGCCGAGAGCCATCTGACATCTCGGTCCACACCACACTGGCGATGTGGGCCACAGCAGCAGCAGCAGCAGCCAGAGAGCTGCTTCCAACCAGCCCAGTGTCTGCTCACTTACTGAACCAGAGTCATGCAAAGAATCACCATCACCAACCATAATAATACCACATCTGAGTTTTGTTCTCAGTAATGTTTACTTGCACATTTCTTTGGGTCAGTGATTTTGCCCTTACTGATAGCTAGTACATTTTAAAGGACATCTGCACATGTTCTTAATGAGCACTGCAGCAGAGATCAGTATGAAGGTAGTTGTGGAAGCATAAACATAACACAAGCGTAAACATTTAGTTGGCAGTTGGCTTTGCTTGATTTATTTCTGGACTTTATTTGATGTTGTTTTGTTATAAAGTAGGGATGACCAATAACCAATACCAATATCCCCATCCCCAACTAATATTAGTGACCATCAAGTGTCTTATGTAGTGGAATTAACATCATATGATGCACGCATACTCTTATTGTGATGGCCCATAAGCAGATGGAGACGTGAAATAGAATGCTTTCAATGTTCATTCATTGTGCAAAATAAGAACAAGCATGTTGGGTGATTCTCATAGTTAATTTTAAAGCAGATATTGGCCGATACCATTGATGTACTGATATTATTAGCATGTTGGCCGATTCTGTTTATTAATTCATTTTAAAGCCAATATCGACTGATGATGTGCCATTATTAGAAACAGCTCTATGTAACTCTGGAGGAGGATAACTGATTGATCGGTTTCATTTCTGGGTTGTCAGACGCCATTGCTTTGGGTTGGTGGTTGTTATAAAGCATCTTTGATGTATGCCAATGGAAATAAGGCAGGAAAAGCTGTTGTATAGACAATATTGAAGACATCAGTGGGCTCCAAGAAACCATGCTCTCCTTAGCAGATCAAATTGATCAGCATTGTTTATCAGACACTTTTTTAGCCCGTATTGAAGACTTATAGAAATACTTGTAAGGATGAGCCCTCTTCAAGATATGGACATGGATGACAAAGTTTTAAAGTTTTTAAGACTGATTGAGCACCGTGTAAATGTGAAAGATGTTTAAGAATTTACCTCAAGCACAGGTATAGGACGTCAATTTACATTTTCCAGGACATCAAAGGAATGACCCACCCTACTCTGGATTACTCCGCTTCAGATTGCCATACCCTGACATTCTTATCCTAGCCCTAATCAACCTCACTCCCCTTGCCTAAACCTGACCAACCCAACCAACAAAGACCCTAGCCAATCATAAGGAGAGAAGGGCGGGTCATTCATCACGATCCGAGGAAACACAAATTTGCATGTATGACACCCACCTCTGAATATTAACAGCCACACGCCTGCTACCTTTGTGTCATCCAGTCTGTCAATCCAAGAAATTGCTTATCTAGCAAACTACAACTTCCAGGTCCATCACGTTATGACATGTGGTGGCCCAAAAATACTTTTTCCCATAGACCTACATTGGGGAAGACATCTGAAAATTGGTGCATTAATATTTTTGAGCAACACAACCCCAACTCGTTTCACTATCGGGATTTGATTCAGTCTGTCCAATAATATCTGAAAGGTCTATAAGAGCAACATGATCAGTTACCTGCTCTATTCACACATGGCCTCATTTGGATATTACACACCTTTGTACTAGGGAGTTGGCAGGATAAAGTCACTTTAATGTCTGATTCAAGTGATTTGGACATTTGTGTTCTTACATACAGCTCCTCCAGGTAATGTCTAGATTATTTCAGGTTTGTAGTGCATATGTGAAAAAGGCTTAAGTCACCCTGTGCTTCACAGGTTTTGTTCGGTCATGGTTCCCAGAGGCTGCACCCTTGTGACCTAATCCTTGTGATCCCCAACTTTTCCCCTAGTGCCATCATTGGGTTAAAACCTTTTAATTGTTCAATAATTTGGCTCAGGTCCAAATTATGTGCAGAACTTACGACACATTTCCATGGCCGTAATTTGTGTTTAGTGCTAATATGTTAATCTTAGCATGTTAACAGGCTAAGCTACGATGGGGAACAAGGCAGACATTACCTGCTAAACATCTCATGTTAGCACTTTCATTGTCAGCATGTAACATTTAGCTCACAGCCCCTCTGTGCCTACATGCAGCCTCTAAGGGCCTGGCTGTAGTTCTGAGGAAGCCTGTGACTAGAGTAGAATCAACAATAGTAGCTTCTACGTAGAGCAATTGTTTATGTGGGTTTAGTTGCTGCTGTTATCTTTCAGTTTCTAGCATCCTCTTTTTTATGCACAGTTTACAAATTCACAAAGGCAAGAGTCTGTGCCAGCTGCTTTTGTTTTTACTTTGGGATGGATGGAAGGATTGAATTTAAGGCCGCATTTGAAGGTCTTGAAGTCTGTCATTTGTCTTTCAGAGAGCTGTAGGCATGCTGTTAACCAAACCAGAAACCTATTTCCCTTATTCACTGGCTGCTTCTCCCTACTCTGGATACCAAGGAGCTGTGGGCTAACCTATACTGTGCACACACGCCTGTCTAACGTGGCTGTGTGTGTGTGTGTGTACACACTAATGAATGTTTTCATCAAATGCTGTCAGGCTGAGTGGGCGTTAACTTGAGACCTAGTGCACATTCCTTTCTAGTTAAGTGTTTGCAGCTCATCTTCTCCTTTTTAAGGTTTTTACAGTAATTATGGAGGTTCCTCTAGCGGCTGCCCTAAAACCATATCTGTGTACATAAACCGGATGAGAGGGTGGAACATGAGGAATGTTTAGTGTTGTTTTGGTATGCTGAAAAGTGGCCTCTGCTGTGCACTGAAACAACTCCACTTTGTTTTAGCTGAAAGGTGTTGAATATATTTGATTTTTATTGTCTTTCTATTGTGATGTAATATGGTAAATGTATTTTTCATTTAGTTTTGTCTTTGTCTCAGTGTGTTCAGCTGCTTTTATTGGCTGCTTTTATTCTGTGAATGCTGTAATTAGGGATTCAAGCCTGTAAGAATGAAATCAACCTCTCTGAAATGTTTCTCCTTTGTCTTTCAGTCCATGAGTACTCATACTTGTATGTTCAAAATCTCTACCACTGTAGCAAATTTAACATGTAACACACATTAAAATGTTTAATATGTATTCAAGATTTATTTTTCTCACTGTGTGACTGCTTGCTACTTTTTAAACATAGCATACTGTATTTGTATTCATAATTAAATTAATGGAGTAATTTACTTACATACCATCTGGCTCTTGTACAGGTCCCTTCTGCCTTCAACCTTATAGCCAAAATGCTCCCATACCCCGGCTTTTAGTGCGGTTGGATTGTGTCCATCTGTGGCTGCTCATGGTAACCTATTGCGGGATATTTTTGCTAGCACCGACGTATTCTCATAGAAAGGTTCATATGATATTCTGTGAATTTGCCACAAATGACATTGTCAAGAATGGCGTCCATAATGTACAGTCATGTTATTAATGTAAAGTTATGGAGGTTAAGGTTAGGCAATAAAAGTCACTGTGGTTAGGGTTAGGTTTAGGAGAAGAAACATGGTGATGACGTACCTTAAAATGATTCAAAGTTCACATGAATCCAATCACACGATTCCAGGGGAAAGTCCAAGACTAAATATTTCACCGGAAACACTATGAAATTACTATGTACTATTGAACAAAAAATGGTCTGCAGGTTTTTCATTTTAAAAGTTGACTGCATTAATTAATGATTTCATTCATTTGAAAGTATCTTACTTCTCCAGCCGTGGAGAGCAGCCTCTCTTTCTGTTCAACCAAGACTCTGAGCAGGCCAGGTGCTGGCTTTTTAAGGTGAAACAGGCTGAGCATATAGTTATTGTCTTCACCACAAAGTTAGTTTAAGTCAGGGGTGTCAAAAGGTCCAGACCGGAACACCAGATGACCTTGCACACCTTTTCAAAGTATAGAAAATTGCACATGTAATGACAATAAGTAGTAGACTGAGTGAAAACACAGAAATATTGTTGAAACTGCATTTATTCTTCTGAAGACATCACAGGCTGTTGGGCATCTGTTTTCTAAATGGATCGGCATTTTCGAAATGTGTTTCTTTAAACAAAAAAAAGGGAACAATTTGGTGGTGTTCATTATTTTTGGGATACTATGCAATGGTTTGACTGGTCTGGCCCACCTGCGATTAAATCAGACTGTATGTGGCCATGAACTAAACTGAGATTGACACTCCTGGTTTAAGTTGTTTTATGCTGCAGCGTGTGTTCATTAGCTGGTCTGGTTTGTTTTAGTTACTGCTGATCGATGCTCCGCTCCAGTAATGTTCATCTGTGGGTGGTGTAAAAAGAATTCACAATATACTTCACATTCGCCTGGCACATGTAATTATTCAGACCACAAATTAAAACATGCTTGTAACTGCTGACTTTTGTGAAGATGAATTGCAACTTCAGCATGTCCACGCTGTATACTGTCCAGGTGCTGCACTGCCCTTGCATTTCAGTTCCACCTGTCTCATTCCCTCAACATCACATCATTAATAAATATGTAGATAATGGATTGTTGACATTTGTGAATCGATGCCAAATCGTCCACGTCCGTTATTTCCCCTACCGCTGATCCATTAATGCCATCCAGTATCAGGAAAACCTAAATCCTCTACACTGTTAGTTTGCATGTGTCAGTCCTATATTGAACATATTAACAGTGGCAAACTTCTTCTATGATTGACAATACCTGATTAAAAATGAACTCATGCCCACAACATGGCCAAAATAGCAGAATAAAGGGGCAATCCACTGATTGCACACAAATTAATTCAGTTTACTTGACATGAGGAATACTACTCAACAGATGTATAGATTTTTTTTTGGCTTCGGGGGATCTTTGTAAAGTCTGACAAAATAACCCTGTTTAAGTCATAGAGATGTCATCAGGTTTACTTAGCTTGGGCTTGAAGACTACGACAGAAAGCCTTGATTACAAACTGAAGGCAGAGAGTTTGAAAGGCATAGATGTTTACCAGCAACCCAATTGCCAGGATAAATGTTGGAATTGAACATTGTTGAGTCCAAGAGGACATTTGTCTTAAATTTGAAGAAATTCCCTTGAGGTGTTCTTGAGATATATTGTGTTCTCAAGGATGGGACGTATGTAAGTACGTACGGACAAACAGTAGGACAACCTGAAATCATAATGCCTCTGGCCACAGCTACCCACAGCCTGCAATATTTGCAGGATAATGAGGGTTTATTTAGTTTCCCACACAGGCAGCAAAAACAAGAAACTGGGTCATTCAATCTGGACAAACAACTTTATTTCTGGTAATGCATCTATACACTGTACATTCAGTCACTGTAGTATATAAGCATAGCTATTTTCAAACATAATCTCATAAAGTCCTTTACTTTACAATATAGTCCGTGTCGTGAGAGAAGAGGGGGGTGGGGAGTGTAGTTGGAGGAGGGATGAGGAAAAAGGCGTGAAAAGATGAAGGAAAAAAGGAAGATAGATGAATAAGCCAAGCTTTGTTTCATACTGTATATGTGGCATTAATGAATGGAAAAGCTTACATTTACCTCTTACATAAAAATATTTCTAGAACTGTAAGGTTTATATAGTATTAGCAGCAGCACAGGGCTAAAAAGATACATGAGGATGAGGAGGAAACAATCTGCAAGGTGGCGTAGTCATGTGTGTGTGACCCATACGGTGGGTCTGCTATCTGATACTGAACATACTGTGAAAAACATATATGAACTGGTGAAAAAGTCATTCAATATAAAGACTACAGTAAAAAAAGAAAAGAAATGGATTAAAATGTTTATGTAGGGAATATCCTCTTACGCACTGCTGTTTTTGAAACGTCTCAGTTAAAACACAAATTTAAAAAAAACAACAACAAAAAAAAAGACAGCTATTGTAAGAAAAGATTTCTTTTTGAAAAAGGAAAACACCATGTACATATATTATACAATATTGTAAATGAAAAAAATATTTACATTTGTAAATTCTTATTCAAATCTTCACACTGGCTAGTATTTGTCTATTAATATGGACTGTTATTGCTGCTTTACTGTCCATTATTTAGCAAAATGATTTTCCTTTAGAAAACAAGACGCTGTTAAACTGTTTTTTTTTCGTTTGCATGGGAGAATGAAGAGCCAATGTCGTTATTGTCTCCCTTCTTTTGTAGAAAACCATGAGTAAAGTAAACTACACATAGGCTATCAACTCTTTTGAGTGTAAAAACAACTACAAAATGTACCAATTTTAGGTCTGCCAAAGTTGCAGACGCAGAGTCGTTCTCTGAGCAACATCAATAAGGTCAGATAAGAAAAGGGCTTTGAACATAATGCCCTCTTTATTATCCTCAAATAACTGGGAATAAACAGTCTTTATATACAACCCAAAGTAACAATTCACCGAAGCAAGTGGCTTTTCAAGATCTTCTATAAAAATTGTTTGAACATGCATATCATCGATTTCAAATAAAGGAGAAAAAAAAGCACTCATTCAGAAAAAAAAGCCTTAAGCGTCTAGTATTTGTTCAATTGTTCTCTGCACTGAAAAAGAAAGTTTGTAAACTGGTTGCTTTTAAGAATACTGATAAAAAGAGCTGCTGAGCAAGGGAGGGGCTTTTAATTTGAAACCTGCAAACAGGAAGTTGATGAGAGGCCCAGCCCCAACAGCTTCATCATCAGTTTTCCTATTCTGGAAACCTTTCGCCCACGTCTAGGCACTTGAGGTTGTCCAGCATTGCATTGACTTTTTTTCTTCTCTTTTGTTTTTTGCAAGTGTGAAGTTTTTTTTTTCTTAAGAGCAATATACTGTTTTTTTATTACCTTTTCCTCTTCTAAATAAGACAAATTGCTTTATATTGCATAACACAATAAAACCTTTACATGTACAGTATCAATGCCCAACAACTGACTATATGTATGGCAAACTCAAATTTCATGCATAAAGAAAATATGAGTTTTCAATTGAAAACAGTGAACATAACAAACGAGCAATAAAATATCTCCACGTTTAAAAACAACATCAACAACCAAAGGAAAAATAGCATTAACACAATGTACATTCTGATTGCATTGTACCCACTGTGTGACAGCAGACTTCTGCCTTTTGAATAAAATCGGATTTTAGTCTTCGGACATGTGACTTTTTGTCCAGGCTCTGATAACAATCCCCTCACTGACGCATGCTGTTAATGACGTTGTGTCAAATTTGTTGTGAGTTGTGTCAATTATATTACAAAAATGGGAGAGTGCTTTTACCAAAAACTTTCCAACAATCCCTGACTGTATCAGCAAGCAACAGGTAGAGCCTTTTTCTTTCCTTTTATTTACAAGACTTTGCCTTAAGAAAACAGAAAAACAGTATTTATTCGAGATGCATATAATCAACAAAATGCTTACTGGGTATATGGTAGCAGTCATGTATACGATGATGTTTTCAAAGTAAGATTGAAGACAATAGTTGGAGTACAATGCATTATAACAGTATTTTGTTATGACAAAGTGCGATTCATTATTGTAAAGTAAAAAAAAATAAAGAAAAAGAAACCCAACAACATATATTTACATTTACATACCTTAATTTAATTAAATGAACATTTTGTGGTTCTTGCCAAAGGTGCCCCATCCAGCCCACTAACCCTAACCCCACTGTCATAGATGATGCTTCTGATGCCAATCAGAGTAAAAACATGTCGGCTTTTAACCCTCAAGTGTTACAAGAGCAGAAAAGACAGACGCACTCACATCTGGAGTATCTTTACAAGATACAGACTTCAGGGTTTTAACCCAAATGCTTAAATTAACACATGGCAACCAGAGTGTGACTTAGCGGGAGCAACACTGAGACTGTTGGATATTGTTATTGATCATCCAGAACAAGTGCTCACTACAAAGGTGCCTTTAACACGGCATGTTTTTATTTCCAATTCCGGGTTTGATCCAAAGAGAGAAAATGCAAGCCCACCCACTGCTGGGAGAAATGAGAAAGATCTGATTTTATAAAACAACAATGGGAGGAAAAGACAGGTCGCTTGAACTTTAGACTCGATGCTTTCCCCCTCAGTGGACTGCAATGGCTTCCTGAAAAACCAACAAAACCACGGTGGCACTGTGGAAAGTTCATTTGCTTGTTTTGTTCATCTTTTGATTTTTTTTTGTATCTTTTATATGTTCAAACTTCAATAGCACAGAGAAACAAAGAAACTGTCTTTTTTTTCTTTACATGTCGCTATGTAGTCTCTTAAATAGCTTAGAATGTCTCCAAAATCCTCGGTCTTCGTCACGGCAGGGGGTGGTGGTAGAGACTTTTTCAGGGACTGTGTATTTAGGTGTGAGCGCTGCCCTCCTGGACACACCACTGTAGCACCTCTCAAATGCTGTATAACTGTAATATAACATGATCATCTTTCGGCCTCTCAGATGTCTGTCCAAAAGCCTCATTTTTTTGTCAGAGAAAATACAGGCACAGCAACAATTTGTGCTATACATGTTTTCCTTTCTTTCTTGAGATCCAGTTTTTGAAGGTGCGAGTCAGTGCTTGATTTAGAAACACCTGTTTCTTGTTGCAGAATCGGACCTTGCCTTTTCTAGTCATTCTCCAAGGAAACCGCTTACTTGACTTTGCATGGGCGCAGAAAAGGACACAGGTCCTTGTTTCTTCTCTGTCTCTGGTCAGAGGGAGAGAGTCTTTGTGTCCTGGAGGGCGAGCGTGATGGACAGTGGTGCAATGTTACCAGCCCAGGACTGGGTGTGTTTATGGTCAGATTTGGGCAGAAGATGTTCAGGATCGTAGCGATGGGAGCGAGGGGGAATGGTCGGGCGGTGAGGTTGACTGCTGAGTTAGTTGTCAGCTGGCGAATCCTTAGGTGTCCCCTCCTTGTCGCCATTGGATTTGGGCCAGAGTTGCTGCTGTAACTCCTTTACCACCCTCTCCAGGTGCTCTCTGGCCTCCCGCTCATGTAGCAGGTCGGCTCGGAGCTGCTCACGGTCGGCCTCTGCGTGCTGCAGCTTCATCTGGAGGTCCTCAATCTGGAAAATACATGGAAGGAAGCAGATGTGACTACGGGACAATTTGGAGTGTTATGATCCGACCAATGACCCGAACTGATCTGTTTAGATGGACAGCTTATGGAGCTGTTTCATTCATATACCTGTTTCCAGGCTACAACCCTATTGCCCTGTCCAACACACTAATGTTGCAGGGTTCTATCTCCAAACCTTAACGACCAAGAATGCTGTGAATACTTGCAAGTCATCTGTCCAGCAGGACAAGAACATGGCATGATTTTGAATTCTGTACCTTTATCAAGACCCCAAACTGATAGCAATCTCTGCACTTAAGTATCTGAATGCTGTCCAGCTGATGCAACACAATGCCAAGCTCCTGTGCTGCTGTCTGAAAAGCCAGCTACATCAGTGTGGATGTGTGTGTGAGTATTTCTAAGAAATTCAATTCTTCTTTCTTTCCTGCATTGTTAAAGTTTCTTGGTCTGGTTTCCAAACCATTGAGGCTTAAACCCATTATATGATGTGTGAAACAAGATGTTGGATACACTGTAATATTTGTGTGAAGGAAATTTCTCAATCTGCCAAATAAATTACCAAATACTCTGCCTTTGGTCCATGCACAAATGGATTCCAGGAATTCCATGGCAACAATGTAACCCAAAGTTTGTGATCAGATTATTCCCTTGTGAAGAATTTGAAGGCAATTGTGTGATCAGAATATGATCACTTTACTATTGTTTAGTTCATAAAAAAGGCCAAAAAATTGCAAGATGGGAACAAACGTTCTGTGGCAGAAATCATCAATCTGGATATTTCCCATCAAATGATCTTGCTGCACTGGCAGATTGGGTTCCTAATTTGAACAACTTTTGATTTGTGTAAATATAACATCTCTCTGAAACTTGGTGATGAAATAAAGTTTCTAGATATTATCTTATATTTCAAGACCTGTCATTTTAAACTCAGGACCAATGGCTATCAGTCCAATGACAATAAGCCTCTGGTAGCTAGGGTCAATATTTTGGGCTGATCCGGTGTAGCCTTCGAATATCCGGGTTAGGCCTGTCGTGATAATTGCACGGTAAATTTAAAGGGAGACGGTAACTTTTCTGGCCGCGATTAATTGCCATATTTATGCATGTTTGTTTTCCTCGTCTCTCTCCACCAAAGAGACTGGATGACAAGAGCGTTCAATGCAGTGCATCGTCTAGCAGCCAGGTGGGTTGGTTCATTAACGTAATGAACGGAGGGAAAGCTCTTGTCATAGAGTGTCTTTGTCTCTGTGGGGGAGGCGGGGCTATGGGCTACACACACAGATGTACACACACACAGTGACAGGGAGACAAGGCGGAGAAAAAAACAGAGAGTTGAGCATAAGAGAAAGACAGGGAACTTGTTCCTAAACTAAATGCCACGGCCCCTGTGTGGGAGTGTTTTTGGATTTAAACCAAATGACAGAGGGGAGCCCAGTAATTTGATGAGCCGGTGCGCCGGGTTTGTTCTAAAACCATCTCAACAAAAAGAGCGAATATGACCAACTTAACTGCACACCTGAGAGTTAGAGACTGAGTTTATTTTTTGTATTTATTAAGCTTTATTCATTTATTTTGGTATTTTTACATGTTATTTTGGATATTTAAATTTTCTTTTTTTTTGCATTCATAAATATTCTTGTTAAATGAATGTTTATTTCTCTTTAAAAGGGTGTACTTGCATCGCTATGCCTTTTTTTTTTATCATTATATAAGTTTAAAAAATGGTCTAAAAAGAGCAAAATTACAACAATAATAAAAATGGTCTTAAAAGCACATTATTACAGATTTTTTTCGCTTATCGCAATAATTTCTGACGCAATTAATTGCCCAGTAAAATTTGTTATTGTGACAGGCCTAATCCAGGTCAAGACTTCCTTTTCTGCTCACTCATCGTCAGGTGATAGTCAATGGGTTCCAAGATTGCATGTTGGCCCATAGAGTGGCGCAGCAATGACCTTTGTTTGTGGGCCAACACTGAAGTTAATATACCAGTCTTTTCTTCCTTAGGCAATGTTTGTATTGAATTTTGGATTACTGCAGAAAACATCTCTGTGGTAAACTAAAGTTTAAGATCAATCTTCTTTCGTGATTTTTGTGTTTGTCAATACAATTTGCACTACAAACCAAAACCAGAGCACTTCAGACACAAAAATCTTGTCCTGTCGCCTACAAATTTGTTTCTACAAACATATGCAGAATCTGTTTATGGAGATTACAATCTCTTGTATCAAGCGGATGTCTAGAAACAGGTGGCGTTTTTAGAAAAGTGATTACAAAGACAACACTGAAAGCTTCAGAAAACTGAACACTGTTTCTGTCCTAAGTCCAGGCTGCAGCAACACGAACATGTCTGTTTGTGTTCATTCAGCCAAGTCTGATTTCATAGATCTTACAAACATCTTGTCTTAAAGACAGCCTTCCAAAGAAGACCGCAGTCTCTGCAGGGAGGCACACAGACGCAGCATGAGAGCACAACCTCCCTCTTGTTTTGTCTAATCTGCATTTCCCATGGTGCCTGAGGGAAGTCGACATGTTTTCCTGTTTCCTTTCGGAGGGGGGGACTTATCCTACGTCTGTGCACTTCGGGCTACACCCATTTATTTTTGACTGGGGAAAAGGAAGTGTGGGTTTTTTTTCTTGCCTTCTCCTCTGCTGACCTTGAGAGTAAAGAGACAGTGAAACTCTAAAACACTGCAATTACAGTGAGGGTGTTGACATAAACGTCTAGACTTTCTACAATCACATATGCACACTTTGTGCTGTTAGTGTCTGCCTACATGAACAGCCTTGTTGGGCTTTCAATTTAACCCATGCCACATGTTTCTCAAATTATCATCGAGGGATTATTAAAGTTTACCTTATTCTAAAAGATTTTATTTTATGACAGATTCTTGAAATTTAGCCCTTAGCTATGTAAATGAGCAAGCCAACTGACCTGTGCCGAGTATTTTGCACGAAGACGACCGGCCTCGCAGCCTTTATCACAGACTCTCAGCTGTCGGGCCTGCTCCAGCTCCCGCTTCAGACGGATCCGCGACTCATTGGCTTCCTTCATCTTTTTCTCGCTCTCAGCTCGCAGGCGCTCGATTTCCTTCCTCAGGTTACGCTTTGCCTCGGTCGCCTCCCGCAGCTTCTCCTTCTTGGCCACCCGTAAGAACTCCAACTCCTGGGAAGAGATTTCAGAAGTTAGCATCAAAGAGATGGACTATCTTTCTGGGGTTTATACAATCATAATCAAGTCTCAAATCATGAAAGTTTTTCTTTGTTACAAACTTTGAATATATCTGTCACACAGCTGTTTTACTTGTTGACACTCGAGAGCAGTGCCTTGTTACAGTCGGCTGCAGTGTCCATGTCAGTGTTTACATTAAACCAAGTCAGGGGTTAGGGCAAAGTGTGGGCTGACAAAGTTAGGTTTCCTTCCTCTGAGTCACTGGAAGAGAGAGTTGTGTGTGTGTGTGTGTGTGTGTGTGTGTGTGTGTGTGTGTGTGTGTGTGTGTGTGTGTGTGTGTGTGTGTGTGTGTGTGTGTGTGTGTCCACCAGTACTAATCATACCAGTGGGGTTGTCTTAAAGTACGACCACTTTTCATTGAGCTTGTAGCCAGGTCGGATTAGCGTTGCCTCTCCACAGCCCCTCTGAACACTGATGGAAAGTGAAAGTGGAATGCTGTCAGGCTGGAGTGGCTTTTCTTCACTCAGAATGCATTTTGTGCCGCTCACCCACACAGACTCCTTCGTCGGCATTTTCTTGTTCTCAGTCCAAGACCAAAAATAAAAATGGAAGTCTGGCCTTTCCCTTCGCAGCAACATCCGCTCTCATTGTTATCACTTGCCAACTCATGGTAAGCTTTGCTGACAGTGATAATGACTTCTAATCCACTTCTGCATTTTGATGCTTAAGCTCAAGTAATTTCCTCACTGTGCCAACTTTGAAAACTTTCTGTGTAGTCTGATTTCAAGAACGTAGGGAGGAGCTTAAGGTTCATGTGAGCTGCCAATGGCCACTAGGGCTGGGAAATCCCTTTCACTCAGCCAACAGTGATTCACATCATGATGTATTCACTTACATGAAATCATCCACTATATATATATAGCATGTTAGTGTGAGACTAGAGACACTTAATCATTGGGGTTGTAGATCTAAATACTGATGGCTATGCAGCGATAACAGGCCGTCGCTATGGGCAGTGTTTGTGTGATAATCTCCATCTTCAGTTATTTGCCAAACAGACAATCACAACTTCTATACACAGTTACACTGAAATGTTTGACTGGCTGGTGATGCGGTTAATTGAAAATACATTTCAAAGCACTTTCAAGTTGTCCTTCTCTCAAGTCTTCATCGAGAATATTTTGAGACAAGTCATGAGGCCAACTTAAGTGTCAATTCAATAAAGATGAGTCCAAGTCAAGTCTTAAGCCAAGTATGAAGTTAATTATTACTCCAAATCACATCTCAAGTCTCGAGTCAGTCAAGACATGTCCAAGTCAAGTCTCAAATTCAACCTAATTATCAATTCTACAACAAGTCAACATGAAGTTGATAATTATAACTCCAAATCATGTCTGAAATCTTAAGTCAGTTGAGACAAGTCCAAGTCAAGTCTCAAGTTAACTTAGATGAATTTAAGTCTTGAATCCAACCTAAGCGTCAGTTCAATAAAGACGAGACCAAGGCAAGATTAAGATCACGTTAGTCATGATATTCCCAAGTAATATTAAGTCTTGAGCCAGTTGAGAGAAGTCCAAGTCAAGTCACATATTACAAGTCAGGATTTAACTCTTTCTGGTTGACTATTGAAATGTGAAATGTTAAAAAAAAGAAAGAAATGTGAAATGTTTTTCTTTCAGATCTACAAGTTTCAAAGCCTACAGCTCTGGCTTTGGTATTGGTGAAAGTCATATTTTGTTACCATTAATGGAGCAGGGCTCGCAGTTTCCCTCTGCAGTCTTTGTGCTAATCTGGAATAAACACATCTTGGACCTATCTGTGCACTTCATACACAGATGTCAAACTTCTATCAACCCTCTCATTTGACAAGGGAAAAGATGACGAACAAGCATATTTCTAATACACATACTATTCCTACAATGATATGAATGGAACTTTACCTGCTGGAGGCTGCGTTTGGCCTGCAAGGCTGATCCCAACTTCTCCTCCTGCTTCACCCTCATCTTAACTATTTCATGCAGAAACTTCTCCTTTGATTCTTTGGAGTCCAGGCCGCTGTCCAGCGCCTGCCTCAGGCTCTCCAGCTCTGACTCCAGCCCCAGCTCTGAAGGGGTCATGGGGGCTGTGACAGGTGCAGCTGCAGGGGTGGCGCCCTCGGCTGACGTGACAGTGCAGATAGGCCCTTGGGCACCTGGCGAGCTCAAATCCTTGGCTGAGCTACTGGACGAGGTGAAAGATGGTGACGACAGGGATGAAAGGGATGACGTGACTGTTGGGAAAGAGACATGGGAGACCATGAGGATTGTAGAAAAGCTACAATGTAAATGTCAGGGCTCAGCTGATCTTGTCAAATCAGGGCTAGATTTAGCTATCTGGCTGAACCCTGTAACAAACAATACATATATCTACTGTAGCTGGTGATATTAAGTTCTTTGCTTACATTCGTCGCGGCTCTCCACTTCGATCTCCACCTCAGAGTCCTTGTCGTCCTGAGGCGGTTGAGGTGGTGGTTTGCTGGTGGCTGAGGATGGAGGGCAGGGGGCCTCTGGCACCGGGGGCAGGAGCTCCCCAGTGGCTCTTCTCTTGCGAGGCCTGGAGTTGGCATTGGCACCCTCACCTGGGGGTTCACCTCCGCTTGGATGGGAAGTGCTGGGTACCGATGGGGACATAGGACCCACCTTTCCCAGGGGCAGCGGGGCGAGGGCGACATTGGGGGCCACAGCTTTCTCCAGGCTCTTGTAGTTGTAGAAGCTAAGAGGAAACCAGACAATTTTAACACGTCTTATGATGTTAATGTACAATAAAATAAATAAAGGTTACTTCATTAACAAGAACTGAATAGTGCATGCAAGTAAACACAGCCAGTGCCATATTGTATGGTCTGATTTGAGCTGCCTATGCCAAGCAGGGTAGAAAAAACATTCAAATAAAGTGCCTGCAGCTCTTTCCTCCCACTTTATGAGAAACTGGGCTAGATCAACTGTGATATGGTGCAGCCTGCACGGCAGCACCATGCCAAGTGGGTGCCCACAGTATGAGTGTGTGTGTCAGATGTGTGTGAATGGCGGAGTGTGGGAGGCTGTGGTATAGTCAGACTTGACCCCTCTGACACCAGCCCACCCAGACAAGTGAGAGAGCATGCTGGGAGCTCATCAGATTCAGCTGAATAAATTGGCTGTCATCTCTTGCAGTAAAAGCTTCTCTCCAGATATTTTAATGTTTGTCATTTATTTCTTTTGAAATCAATTTAGTGCTATTTGTTAAGAGTGTCCGTTTTGGACGTGGTTGTCCTGTGCTGGGCTCACCTGTCTCTCAGCAGGGCCAGGGGGTGACTGGAGGGCTCCTTGTCACCAGCAGAGATGTGGGGGGACCAGGGTCTGAATGCTGAGGGCCTCTGCCTGGGCTGAATGCAGCTAAGCCCCTGAAAAAAGACAATGATAATCCTTTAAATCACAAGTAATGAAAAAATACATTAACCAATGACGCAGCCAGACGGCTCAATATCAGTTGTTCCATTTTAGTTTACAGTTAAGGCAAGTCTTGAGCAAAGTCTCAAGTTAATCATCATAACTCCAAGTCATACCTCAAGTCTCCAGTCAGTTGAGACAAGTCAAAGACAAGTCTCAAGTTAATCTGGACGATTTTTGGTCAAATCTAGAGTCCAATCTAAATCACAATTCAATAAAGATGAATCCAAGTCAAGTCTTACACAAATTATTATGTTAATCATGATAACTCCAAGTCATATCTCAAGTCTCCAGTCATTTGAGACAAGTCCAGGTCAAGTCACAAATTACGTTTTTTTTTAAAAAATGTTTGCTTTTGAGAACATTTTCAAAAATCTATATTTTAGGACCCTGAAACTAAACTTTGGGCGTGAACGACAGACCAAAAGGAAGAGGACAATATCAATTTTTCAAAAATATATGTATACATGTCGACAGGGCCTAAGACCTTACCACAGAATCACTGCAGATGTCACTTCATTAAGTTTGAGTGGAAACTGCCTTTGACTGTGAACAAAATTATGGGGCAACCACATCATACAAATTTACAAAGTAGAAGATTTCAGGGTGGTATTTGTAATTATAAATAGGCACTTGTTAGTTACAAGTTGCTTTAGGTTGCAGTAAATGCTTGTAATTCTTTTCCTGTAGACCAATTCACTGATTAAAAGGGTGTGAATATGTCATCATAAGTAATGGTGCTACAGAGATTGATGTGTCATGTGACTGGAGACAGGTCATTATAAAGAGTAATGGTTTAAGACATACGTGTATGTGTACATCTTTATACCTAACCATGGCTCCATAGTAAATTTTTGGGGAAATATTGATCTTCACAGGGGACATCCATCATTATATTGTGGTTATATTCTGTTACACTGCTCTCGCAAACTCCACTCACTCTCAGTAAGTCAATCTGTAGGGCTTGTGGCAGCTACAGTTACCCTCTCTGTTAGCATGGCTTGCCAAAGCTAAATTTAAGCACTATCCTCATCCGAAAACTTCTGCAAAATATTACATGACATCTCATCTCATGCACTGTGCATCATCATCATCATCATCATCTTCATCTCCTCCGTGCGCTTACAACACCCACTTTATTGGAGGCGGACAGCGACTGTAGCCAGTCATGCTGCTTCTCTTTGTCAGCCAGCAGGGATTGTGATGGGAAGTCTTCATGTTTGGACTTTTTCATCGGGATGGGATCAGACGCCTGGAAGAGAAGAAGGACATTTGTTTTAAGTTTTAAAAATGCAGGATAGTGAGATTTGGCTATATTTCACTCAGAGAGAAAATTTGTCATCACATTTTTTTTCTTTCAAAGACATGTACACAATTAAAAATTATGATCAGGACTATCCTTATTCTACAAACACAAAAAATCCATCTGGCCTACTTCAAACAGGACTGACTGTGCAGACACATCCAAGTTGATGGGTTTCCCTTGTGATGTGAATGCACAGGTTGTCAACTTGGCAGCTGGCTAAGGACTGTCACACTACAATGTCAGTGAACTGAGAATGTACCCAATAGTGCCAGAGAGACCAATACCTGTGTGTGTATATGTGTGCGTGTGTGTATGTATGTGAGGATGCCTGATGGAGGAGTGCCAGCGGAGGTGTCTGATAGCTGGAAGTGTGCGAGTGTGTTTCAAGGAAGGTGCGGTGTTGACTTTGTCACACACACAATCCAATACACTAAGGTGTGTTTGCTCATGGCCAGCCAAGAGAGGAGGCTAGAGGTGACTGGGGCAGCATGTGTTTGCATGTGTATGTGTCTGTGCATCTGTGTGTCTGTGTGTGTTTGTCAGCCTATCACACACAGATACACCCATACAGACGAACAAGTAGGGGTTTGTTTCTCTTCCCCCTGTTAGGCTGGCTTCGTGGCTATGACCTCAGGCTCTCCAAGCTGTGGCTGTCACTAGCTGCCACACACGCACGCACGCACGCACGCACGCACGCACGCACGCACGCACACGCACACACACACACACACACACACGCAAACTAAGAGCAATTGCAATGCATTATTGATAGAACACAGTGTGCGCAGCAGGAAATGAATTATCCAACTTCAAGTCCTACTACTTTGTACGGCTCTCACCTGGACATTTAATGCAAGATAGGGCAGGGCTGTTATTGACGTTTAAATTAAAATTTTGCTGATAGCAGACACTTTTGTTTTTTTGCTATTGTTTGGTTTTGTTGTTGTTGTTGTTGTTGTTATTTATTCCCTCTTTTGCAACACAGAATCAAGGAAATCTATACTATAAAATATCACCTGAAATGTTTTTAAGTCTTTCTGCCCTTCATTACACTACCTTCACTGAAGCACAAACTCAGTCATACAACTTTAAGGAACAACATTTAATATAACATGAAAAACAGTTTAAAAATAACTGCTTTAAAAGCCTTTTTGCTATATATAATATATAATATTTCCCTCCCTAATATCTATTCTATAGTGCTGTGAAAATGGTAACAGATTTCTCTTACAAACAGCTGCATTTATTCAGGTTTCTTACCAAAATCATGAAACGCATCATAATGTAACTCAATGCAACCTTTGTTAGCTGTTAGCTCTGGCCACCAGCTGCTAACAGCTAACGTTGGCTCTCCTCCTATTGATTCGAACATGGATTTGTTGTTCACAGGGTAGCATTATCAAAGCAAAAATACAGGGTGCCTTGCCTGACGCATTAACAGTGAGTTTCCTGCATCCTGACATCCCAAAGGTGTCCCACGGAAAATCATTATTCATCCCAAACATGTTTTTTTTTTATAAAGTGCTCCAGGGATCATTGCGCTGGTTCCCATGTCAAAAAGCCTATGTTATTTTTCCATTGTATTTCGGATTATTGCAGGAAATAACCTCCGTGACAAACAAAGGTTTTTGATACTTACACGTTTGGTTTACACTAGCAAAATAAGCTTCACAACTTTCATGATTATTGAAACCTAAATGCAATCACCAGGGGTAAAAAACTATTGTAAACAAAGTATACTACGATCACAGGACCCAACATCATCATCTTAAGAAGACTGTAGGGCTCAGTGTGATGACGCTCTGTACTCTCATTTAGCCATTTAGAAATTTTGTGACTTACATCATGAATGCAGAAACACAAAAACACATTTTTTTTTAAATTGCTAATAGTTATTTGGCTTTATTCAGCAGCAACAGAACATGTGGAGGAAAGCTCCATGATTCTTACTGATTAATGAAATGAAGTTCAGCTTCTTCCTACAGCAGTTAGTGTTCAGTGGAATGATTATCTACATGTTTTTCACTCCGTCTCAATGTTTAGAGGTCAGTTTTTGACGTGGAGGTCACACATGTAATGCAAAACAAGGCTGGCTCTGTCAAACCAACAATATCTCCAGAGGGGATGGATTCACTCATATTCACTCCCTAATACACTTCTCTCTCTCTGGTGCTCCCTCACTCTTATTTAGTCTCTCTGAGGAACTCCTTCAGGAATCAAGTGTGCAGCCAGCAAACTGCTTCAGTGCAAACACACACATACACACACACTTCCTCTTGTGTGGTGTCAACAGGTGGTCATTTGTAATGGGGTTAGATACTTTCTCTCTCTCACTGCCTCTCTGCCTCTCTCGACTGTGTTGGCAGTGTGTCATGCTATGCCACATGTCTGTGTAATCAGAGCTGCTCTCACAGGAAAGTAGCGTGGCTAGACGAACAAATACCGCTGAGGTCTGCCGATGTGACAGCTGTCCTCAATCCACCACGGCCCCTGATGTACAGTACAACTCCATGACTTTCCATAATGACATCAGAGTGCTTCCACCACCAAGAATGCACTAAACTGTCTGGTCTGGTGGGACGCCTCCAGAAGTTTCATGATATATCCACTATTTTTTTAAGGCATGGATGTCAAAGGAATGCATTTTTGGTCCTTTTGAGGAGGTCCTTCAAATGTGGATATGACACTTTGGGATTTCTAGATGTTTCATTTTAAAGATTTCAAAAAAGGGAAATCAGACATCAGGACTTTGTTTGAAGATCTAAGAGAAGGTATTTGTGAAAAAACATAAGCACTCCAAGGACCAAAGTAAAACCTGGTGCCCTGTTTTTGTCTTTTTTGTCTACTCCTTTATATACAATCTGAATATACTGTATCTGAGTAATGGATGTCTGCTCTGAGCTATTAATTCTTCTGAATCACAGTTTTTCTAAAGATGTTTTGAGCAAAAATGTGCATACATTTATCTCCATTTAAAATGCACCAGATTTATTAGAATCATACTCTGAGCTCATTGATTTAGTAAAGGTTTTTGCTATTTTTTTGCATCTAGCACAATCATCTCTTGTGGTATTTTTTTAGGCTTAGATTCTATTAAGAGTCTTAGATGCACAACTGATGTCCATGGGACACACCAGACACATAGGAAAAGTTACTGTCGAGTGGCCAGGATCTGTCACAAGTTACTGTGTTAAATTGCTGAGTTCATGGTGAGGTCAAATGCAGAAATAGGACAGTGGTGTATTCTAATGAGTTAATCCAAAGTGTGTTAAGATACTCCTTAACCATTCCAATTGTAACCTCATGTTGGCCCTAGATGAAAAGTCAAGTAATCGCCAGCATAGATGTCTAATACTAGATTCCAGACTCCAGTGTGGCGCCTATTCAATCCAATGGAGTTGCTTGCCTGGCCGAATGCCAAAAAAAGTTAATAGCTTCCAGGTTTACTTCTGTAGCATGTTGCCCACTGAATATGGGCAGTAAAGTTTCTCCCACTAGCCCTGCCTGCCAGTTGTTGCTTGGCTAACAGACTTAATATTATGAAGACGTCACTTGGTACATCTACATGACATTAGAGAAAATCAATTTATTGTGTTAGTCTGTCTAAAACCAGACTTTTAAAATACACGTAAACATGTTAGTCCAACTGAAATCGTACTAAATTAAATTTCTCACAGTCGGACTTACACACCCAGATTGTGAATTAAATTACTGCATGTAAACAATCAATTGGACCCAAACTGGCCGAGGTGCTCCGTGAATGCCCCACAGTTTCTCGCCCCAGGCTTTGAACCCTAAGTCAAATAACATTAAATGCAGAACAGAAAAAGAATGCCGGTAACAATATGGCGAAATCTGCATCCAGAGCTGTGCATTTATAGATGGACAAAATGTGCAGAGCATTTAAGTTTTCCACAATGGTACCAGTTTGTCAATAGCTAACCATAGCTAACTTGTTTGTTGATTGCTTGGTCTGTGACATTATAGGTGAACTGGAAAAGGGTCCAATACTAACAAGCTGAAAGGGGGCATATCTCCACCTATCATAGCAGAGTCGGACATACTTCGGTTAATAAATCGATTCCTCTCTCGTGCTTGTAGCCTGGGACAAGTATAGTAGTCATGGGATTTTGTCGCTTCCGTGGCCACTGGTAAAAATCAGAAGCAAGGCTGCACAGAATTCCTGGGGGCCTAATCACCAGTCACCAGAATTCATCTTGTCCTAAAGTTCATGGCAATCCATCCAATAGTTATTAAAATATTCCTGTACCTACTGACTAACTGACACAGCATCTCAGAGCCACACAGCTCAAGCAATCACAACCCAAAACACCCCAAAAACACAGCTAAATTACATTTCTCTTATTTCACTGGTCTCAATAATCATTGTTTCCATCATGCTCTCCACATTATATAGGATTCACTAAAATACCTGCCAAACTAGCCACAAGGAATA